>VNJU01004340.1:0-126060 GCA_008042675.1 Drosophila seguyi
CGTTCAGGAAGAAACAGTGGCCATTATAATGGAGGAGAAGCTGCGATTACCTGTACCAGTTTCATAACAATATGCAATGGACCATTTACGATTGTCCTCTGCATTCTTATTGTTATTTTTATTTATATTTTTTCGTCCCATGTCTCTTTAATGCATGTTTATGTAATTTCCAAAGTATTGTATTTGCCTCCATCAAATTATTTAAGACCGTATTTGCTCTTTTAACTCCTGGATTCGACTTTTCTACGCATTATTGTTCGTGGCGGGATCCATACTTTGAAATATGTGAAGCGCAGAGCGAGAGGCAAACATCGGGGACAATCTGTTTTATTAAAATTTTTATTCTTTTCTTCGACGCGTTATGGGAATACTACAAGTGCGGCTTCAAATAATCTCCTAAATCTTGCACCTTTCTAGTATTTTCGAATCTGAACTGGATACCGCGCTTCGAAACAGATCTAGGGGACAAGCTGTTCCAAACTATTTGCCTCTCGCTCTCTCTCACTGCTTTGGAACAGTTTTCCTCTGTCTGGATACCGTGCTTAACTGTATTTTATTATTTCTCGGCATTGTCAAACACTACCTTTTCGGGATTTTCGGCTCCGCACTGCCCGACCAGGTCGCCATATTGGTTTCTGCACAAGAGTTAGCAGCACTAAACGTGAAATTTCAGCTTGGCTGCATCGCAGCTTGAAAAATAGAGAAATAACGCCGTAAGAGTGCCCCCAACCGCCTGAAAATATTGAAAAAGTGTAAATCAATGAACAATCCAGCCATAAATCATTAAATTAGCGTTAAACTAGCGCGCAAAATACGTGAAATCAGCGTTTGCAAAAATCGTTCCAATCGCGACGCCATTGGAGAGAGAGTGGTTGTGTGTGTGAGCGTGCTAGTGTGTGCCCAGAGGCCCCACTGGTATTGGTGAGAGCGCGCGCACAGCGGGCAGCGGGTGCGTGTGAGCGAGAGAGCGAGCGAGTGATTGTGTGCAAGCGAGAGCGAGCGAGTGTGTTTTTCTCAGCCCACATGAAAAACAACAGTATCAACGCCAGCAAAGGACCAAGAACAACAACAACAGCAGCTTCAACAGCCGCTACTAGAAAGGGAGCGTTTTAAACCGAGTTATGAGTGTCGCTGCAATGACTATGGACGATCAAAGACCCTTGATGAACAGTTACGATAAAATGCCCCAGACCAAATACGAGCAAAATCTGAATATCCTAAATAGCAGCCAAAGCAACGTAGGCGGTGGCAGCGGTGGCGTTGTTGGTGGCGTGGCCAGCTCCGGGCCCGCCTCCCCCACGCCCTCCGGTCCCGAGGAGTCGTCGCAGCAGCACCATCATCACCACCATCATCCGCATCATCATCACCATCAGAGCCAGGATCAGCAGCAACAACAACAACAGCAGCAGCAACAGCAGCAACAACAACAACAACAGCAGCAGCAACAACAACATGCAGCTGTTGCAGAGGCTGTTGCAGCCGCCGAACAACGCCAACGCTTGCTCGAAGGTATTATGCATATTTTGGTACACAAAAACAGCCATCAGTGATCACAGAGATCATCTGATCTGTATACTCCCCCTATATACTACATACATGCAATAACCAGATACCAAAACCAAAAGAAAGTGTGTCTCTCGGAACTCTGTTGTGTAAAATTGTATAATATATAAAAACGACTCCCTTAGTTGCTTTCGTTTATTCACTGTCTAAATCAAAACAAAACAAACACCTTGGGATTCTGCTGTGCAATTGAAAATTGTTTATGAAAAACACTCGGTAAAGAACTCAACACGTGTGTGAATCTGAACAAATCGAATCGAAGCGAACACTCTTTTAACGAACATTTTTTCAGCGGCGTTTTTTAGTTAAGTTTTTTTTTTTCGAACCCTATCTTAATGTCAATGAAAGTGTGAACGTGCTGCAAATGGACAACTAGAAAAAATATCAAATTATTGATATTGGGTTATGATAAATATAATATTCCAATATCAAAGAAAGAACTTGAAAAATATCAATAAAGATATCAAGAAGTGTGTGCAGTGTTGTGCAAAATGAACTACCGAAAATGAAATTAAAAAATACATAAAATAAAGTTATACAACAGCAAATAATCACAACCTATAAGGAAATATAAAAAAAAATCTTGCCAAGCCAAGGTTTTAATAACAAGCTCAGATATCTGATAAAATAATATTAAAAAATCCAAAATCGGTTTAATTTACAAAATGTAAAAATTAATAAAACAAAAAGCTAAGGTTTCCAATATCTTCGTCTTCTCGCCCTTCCGTCGTCGCTGTCGTTGTCTTCTGCGCTGTGTACAGTTTTCGTTTTGCGACCACTTTTCGTTTTGCCTACGTGCCAGAAGAAGAGGAAAAGGGGATACAGAGAGGAGAATCGGAGAAACGGAGAGCCAGCGTGTCTCTGCCCCACCACTTGCCCCCACATATGTAGCTTTTTCTCTGTGCCCTCTCTATTTTTCTCTCTGTCTCTCCTTCTCTCTCTCTTGCTTTTGCGTCGACGTCAACAAAAATCCAGAAAAAAATAATAAATAACCAAAAGAAAGTTTATAACAAGTGCCAGTGTGTATAACCGAAGAGAGAAAATAAATCGCAATTATTTTTCAGTTCCAAATACAAGTGAAAGAGTGAAAGAACTTTGCAGTGTGTTCCCAAGCAAAAATTTAAATATTTATTAAATATATATATAAAAAAAAAAGGCGCCAAAAGCTGGCAAATGTGTGTGTGCGATTGTTAGTGTGATAAGATAAGCCAAGCGCAATAAAGTGCGATTATTTAACAGTGCTAAAAAGTTGGGTAAAAGCCCTTTTAATTGATTAATGGACATGTAATGGGTCTCCAAATTATCAATTAACATGCAATGTGGAGCACACACACACACAAACCCGCGCACACGCACATTAGTTTGCTTGGGCCACATAAAACGCCATTGTATACATACAAAAATTATTTGCTTGTTCAAATCAAAATACGTGTTTGCACAACGAAAAGAAAGAAAGAGCAAAAGGCAAAAGCCATAGAAAAAAGCCATCAAAAATGCAACAAATATAAAGTCAATAAACTTTTTGTATGACAAAAGAGTGTTCGAAAATGCTAAAAATGCCAAAAAGCTAAAGCTAAATGTATATATAATAGCGAGCAGGGGAAACGAAGAGCTTTTCCAAAGTTCTCCCAGCACCAGCTTTTTCGAGTCGAGTCGAGTTCGAGTTTTTCCAGCAGCAGTGTGTGCGTCGAGTTTTTTGCAAGTGTTTTTCAATAAATAAATTTTCAGTTTTTGCCACAAAAATCACAAGTTTGTCGTTGTCCCGTTGTCTATCCCCACAGTGCAAGCAAAAAGCAAACCCAAAGCAAAAGCAAAAAGCGTAGCAAAAATGCCGGGAAAATTCAATTTAAATGAGCATTTAATGGAAATCGAAATGGAATTATCAAACGCAATGCTATTCAGTTCAATGTCAATTCCGGTGCAAATGCAACTGATGCAAATGCAAGAAATCAAAATGAAAATGCATCCCCCCCAAAGCATACCCAGCCTTCGAGAGTCCGGGATAGCAGGTGCAGGTGGTGCTGGTGCAGGTGCGGGTGTTGTGGTTCAAGAAGTGCCAGAGTTGTCGAAGCCAATGAAGAAATCGTGTAAAAGTTCAAGTAGTGGTTGTTGTAATGTCGTTGCCAATGCCGCCCCCCGTGACCAACGAAGCATCGAATCAGAATCAAAATCCGAATCGGCCAGAGATTGACGACGGGAGGAAGCTGCAGCAGCGTTTGCCACCGACCATGTCACGAACTTACACGAATGATTGCAAAGCATTGGTATGATTTCGTATTAAGTTCCACCTTAAAAACACACACAATTTGCCCATTTAACGAACTTGTAATATAAATAAATAATAAATGTCGTGGAAAAAAGAAAAACAAAACGAAGACCGAGTGGAAGATCGATCGATCGCTCTGTTGAGAAAACCACACTAAATTAACTCTTTTCTTCCGCTTCACAGATGAGATCGAGAATCTCAAGCTGGACCATGTCCGCATGGGTCAGCAATGCGCCGATGCTCTGCGCCGCGAGAAGATCCTTATGCGGCGGCTGGCCAACAAGGAGCAGGAATTCCAGGACTATGTGGTGCGTTACTTTCTTTTGGTGCTCAATTGCTCAGCGATTAATGATTTCCCAACCGTTTACAGAGCCAAATTGCCGAGTACAAGGCCCAGCAGGCGCCCACTGCTTTGGCCTTGCGCACCGCCCTTCTCGACCCGGCGGTGAATCTCCTCTTCGAACGCCTCAAGAAGGAACTGAAGGCCACCAAGGCCAAGCTGGAGGAGACCCAGAATGAGTTGTCCGCCTGGAAGTTTACACCGGACTCCAACACCGGCAAGCGGCTAATGGCCAAGTGCCGGTTGCTCTACCAGGAAAACGAGGAGCTAGGCAAGATGACCTCCAATGGCAGGCTAGCCAAGCTGGAAACGGAGTTGGCCATGCAGAAGAGCTTCAGCGAGGAGGTCAAGAAGTCTCAGTCGGGTAGGTTGCACGCATTAGCTTTAAGTTTGAAAGGATTCCATTTACATACATCTTTCCCACTTTCAGAGCTCGACGACTTCCTGCAGGAACTGGATGAGGATGTAGAGGGCATGCAGAGCACCATTCTGTTCCTGCAGCAAGAACTAAAGACCACACGCGATCGTATCCAAACGCTCGAGAAGGAGAACGCTCAGCTGAAACAGACATCAAGCCCTAAGGACGAGGCTGTTGCAATGGTGGCAACCAATGGTAGCAGCAACAAGACGACACCCACCACCCTGGAGACAATCGATGAGAACGCCTGTCTGGCGAGCAAACCTTCGAATCCAGACATTTACAACGGCTCCAGCAGCAACAACAACGAACCGAGCGTGAGCGCTGCACTTGCAGCGGATGAGGGAAGCAATGGCAACAACGGAAATTCAGCGCGATTGGCACGCAAACGGAACTATGAGGAGGAGCCTGCACCAGCCTCTTTGGTGCCAGCCGCCGTGAGCTATAGTGTTGATGAACCGGCTCCCATAAGGGAAGTGAGCG
Source organism: Drosophila seguyi (assembly GCA_008042675.1). NCBI lineage: Eukaryota > Metazoa > Arthropoda > Insecta > Diptera > Drosophilidae > Drosophila > Drosophila seguyi. Next base: position 5,071 of record VNJU01004340.1, read on the forward strand.
CTCCGAGAACTCTGCCGCCCAAAAAGTCTAAGATGCGAGCCCTAGCCACGCGACGCAACTCCCAGCTGGAGGAAGAGCAGCAGGCAATACCGGCGGCAGTTACATCGGCGGTAGCTGTCCCCTTGATACTGGACAATTCGGTGACAACGGCAATGGCCAGCGAGGAGGCTGCCCCTGCGGGGGCAACAGGCGGGGAATCGGGAATGGTTGTGGGAGTAGCAGGAGTACCTGCCGACGCCCCCGATGCAGCAGCGTCATCAGCACCGGCTCGCATCTTGACACGACGTCGATCGGTTCGGATGCAACAGAATGGCAGCGGAGCCGTCGACTACTCAACCTAAGCGGAGGCCAACTATTTTCTAAAAACAAAAGGCCACTTTCGCACTCTTTATGATTTTTTTCATATCGATTGTTGATTCCTGACGTTTACTTTGTGAATTGAGATTTTTAAGAACAGAGAGAGACTTCATTTAATATTCTAATCTATCTTAATCAATCTTTTTATTTTTTTTACATCTTGCGTCTTGTAAAATACGTTTACTATTTTGTTTGAATGCAGCATAGGCATGCGATATACGAATTATATAGATGTCATTGCTATACATATGATATATGAATATGTAGAACCATACTTACATATGAACTAGCTAATAGATGTGGCATAAACACGGATAACCCAATTTATGTGAACTGGCAACTACTGAAAAAAAAAACAAAAAAAAACCGAAAACCGAAAACTTGGACAAAAAGTAAAGAAAACTCGTCATTTAGCTAATTTAGATCTTAATTTTAAGTGTAAAACATTTTGTAATACTATGAAAGTTGTGTAAAATACTATAAACTTGTGTTAAAATAAATTGTTAAGCATAAAGATTATGTCAAAAAGGAAAATATAATGGCTTTTCATTTTCCCTAAAGCTTGAAAATACCCAAAAAGAAAGATCGATTTCGAAATTTAGAAAAATAAAAAATACATTTAATTTTTGGAAAGATCCTTTGTTCCTCCCATGTCATTCTCGCTTATTCTGCCTGCAATGTACAAGCAATGTACTAGCTTACCCCCAATAACGACAAATAAATATCATTGGATTTTCGAAATTATTTTGTGTTTATTATCAGTTTCTTCTTTTAGCACATTAGACAAATGGTTTTACTTGTATTTGATTGAATTTGAAATATGTTTATGTAATGTAATACAATTGTGGCTGCCAGCGAGTGTGTATATTTTGTATTTTGTATTTGTATTTCCCTTTATTTTCGTTTCGTTTTGTTTTGTTTCATTTCGTTCGTGAGGAGAGTTGCAGTTTAAATTTGAGTATTGAGATCGGTGTAGAGGCATGCAGGCGCAGGCTTGTTATAAGTTTGATATTCGCTTTCGTGTTTACTCTAAATATCATCGTCAATCTGAATATACAAAATGAATAAGGAATGGAAACAACCTGCGAGAGGATTAACAGAGTTCTGTGGTTAGTCGCACCTAAAAAACGCGTAATGAGTTTTAGTATTAAATAGTTAATAACAAATTCTAGGCAGTTCGAATGGCACAAGTTGATTACACTACCATGGGCGACATAGGGGGGGCTAAAGCTTAGCAAGTTCTGCTCCGGAGATCCTCTCTATCCCTCGGCCGAGAGTTTGCCTTTTTTTTGGATGTCATTCGAGTTTGTCTTGGTATAAATTTCAACTAGTCAATGTTTAATTGTAGTATTAATTATAATTTAGTCACTAGATGCTGTTTACTTGCTTGTTTTTGTTACTCAATCGTCTCCGTTCTCGGCTCAGTTCTGTGGCTCGTATCAAGTAGTATTTTTTTAAGTAATAAAAAGTTGATTTATTATTTTTTTTTTTCTTTCGTTACTTTGTCTTTTGGTTTTTCTAGTTTCTTCTCAAATATGTAGGTACTTGTGGGTAATGCTAGGTATCGTCATCTTCAGTGTATATAAAAAACAATGCGTTTAGATTTGGTTTCGGTTTCTGTCTTAGTGGTTTCCCATCCTTTAACGAATTTGTCTATAAAAGTATGTAGTTTTCTCCAAGGCTGCTGAACTTGTTTCGGTTAGTTTCGGTTTCGGTTTTCCGCCGGGCTAAGCTAAGCAAATATACAAAAGCTACTTAAATTAGTTAGCATGTATGGTTGTTTGTTGGTACTGGGCGTAGTACTCGTAGGTATATATTTTTCGTATATAATGTGAGTGGTGTGTCCTGTGTATATATATAATTAAATGGTTCCATTATTCATTCCATAGCCTTTACACCACCACCGATAGGTTTCCTTGATCCGTTCTTTAAACATAAACTCGTAGCTAAGTGTTACTTACAAATGTGGCCGTCTTAGATTAGGATTAACATGCACTCCTCACACACATTCACTCCCACTCACACTCGCACATTCTGTCACACACACACACACACACATAACCATGGGCAGTAGTCGGCATTTATGGTGGTACAGTGTGTGCCATGGCTTTAGTCACCTCGCTGGGCTCTGGGCTTATTTCAGCTTATCAGATCTGGTTGCGAGTCGTTTAAGGCCGTTGTTGGAATTTTTGTTTCAGTTTCATGTACACATTAAATACATATACAACATATATATATATATTCTGTCCTGTCTATTGGAAGGTCTACCATAAGCCCAGCCCACCAACTGTCCGTGCACACACTGTCCGTGTTCACTGTGTTGTTCCGCTCTCAACAGCAAACAGCAGAGGTCGAAACGGATATTTGTATTTAGCTACTTAAGGACTAATTTGGAAAAGTTTCTCTAGGTGACCGAAAAATATTGAACTGCGCTCAAGCGTTAGAGTAAAAAATGTCCATCTTCCCTCGGATGGCTCTTTCGTATATAATACAAAAACATATATATATATATATATTGCCTAGATCTAAGCTAATCCCATCGAGGGCCGCCGTTACAGCCAGCGACTCAGTATGTGGCAGAGGAGCAGGAGCCCCAGATTCGCGTACACGGAGCAGGCCTTGCCGCACAGCTTGATGCTGCTCTCCTGGAAATGGTAAAGGAAATTAAAGGGTAAGATATATCTTATATTATGTTTAGATTAGGAAAGGATTCAAGAGGAAAGAGGAAAGGGTTAGATGGAATTGTCCATAAATATTTATAAGGAATTGAATTTGGAGCTGTCATTACTCCTACGACATCACATTCCTTGACCTACTTCAGGACATATAACTAAAACTCTAGCTTATACTTACGTTCGCATGCCGGCTTATGCAGCTCTGGGGTCGCACGCGATAGAACTCCCGGGCCTGCTTGAAGCAGGCCAGCGAGTCGTTGATCGACAGGTTGTAGTCGATGTGCTGCGGATTTACCGTCAGGACGAGCGTGGCGTCCCGCGGACACAGCTGGTCAATGACCAGCAATATGAGGTTGCTCAGCGGAATGGGCAGGACGACAAATGGCCGCTCACATGCATGGGCTGTCATATTGTAGACAACGTTGTCCTTCTCGTTAAAAAGCGTGTACAGCTCACGCTGCATGTCGCAGGGCTTGAGCCGCGTCCGGTGTAGCGTTAGATACCTCAGCCAGTGATCATCGTCGTTCTTCTTCCCATGCCCCCCATTGCCATTGCCGTGGGCATGGCGCTCCGGCTCTGGCGGCGGCGGTGGCGGTGGCTCTGTATCATTGGAGTCGCCGTACATGTCCGCATAGTGGCTGGACACACCGGGCGCCCACTGCAACAGTTGTACAATATACCACAGCGCCGTATGCAGCAGCCATTTGCCCACGCGGAGTAGATGGAACAGTGGCTAGAAAGAGGGATCATTAGTAAAAGCTATATAAGTATTCCCCCAGGTTTTGGAGGCTCCCCTGCCCATATAGAAGGAATAGCAATCAAATTCTTCCTACCGAAAGCAACATGCTAGAGGCATTGTTATCGTTCTTGGACTCGAAGCAAACCGCCTGATAATCGTAGACCACCACCCGCCTGTACACATTCTCCTCCAGCAGCCGCTTCATGATGGCTCCATTCACCTCGCCAAAGAATCTGCCCGTCTCGTGGACCCGCGTGGAGATGACCACATAGCCATTGTTGTCCAGTATATAGCAGTCTTTGTCATCCACGGCACAGGCCTGTCAAGGAGGTGGATTAGAAAGACCAAGGATATTTGAGTAGGAGTATCTTTTTCTTAAAATGTAAACTCACATTGCCGGTGATGTTGTGGAAGAGTTTGTAGAGCGCCGAGTGCTGAAACTGGAAGCCAACAACTGCAGCAGGTGCCGACTTGCCCCCTTCGCTGTGGAAGACGGCATGACTGGCCGTGACCAGGATCTCCGAGTTGCTCTCTGAAGAAGGAGTTAAGCAAATGTTAATGTTAAGTTCATATTATATCAAGTTGAATTGCTTTAGAAGTTCTTTAAAGTCCCTGGACTTCTTTTCTAAGCATAGTTATCCTTTAATACATTATTCTTATAATATTATTAATATTTCTTCCGATTGATAATAATTATCTTAAATCTAGTTTTTTATATATCTCATTGCTACTCACCACCTGCATCGAAGGGCACCGAGTAGACGAAGCTTTCGTCCCGCACAAAATGCTGTTCGACGGCGCGTTTGTACCAAATCTCGTCGATGGCCCGTGTGTTGTTTTTGCTGAAGGTCTCGCTGGGAGATGTATATATATATTAAATCAATTCCTCCAATTTCTCAGCAGATTTTCAGGACTCACCCGGCTCCGGATTCTTCGGCATTGTTCGAATGGAACTCATGCCAGCGGGTGAGGCCGCTGTGGGTGGCCAGGAAGGCGACAGTGACTCCGAATCGCTGCTTGAACTCGTGCCTGTGCACAAAACAGATGGAAATGTTAGCGCACCACGGACCATATAATATATTAATTAAAAGAGAAAAGAAACACAACTAAGACTAGTTTGAGTATCGAAGTTTACTGTTGTTTGTTTACCTTGGCAGCAAACCCATTAGAACGGCTATTGGGCTTGATGCGCTTGTGCTAGATTCGTGAATGGTTTTGGTATTTGATATTTCATAATGGAGAGGCATTATGTTTTGTGGTATCAAGAGTTCAATAGATATTCAAGAGTTCATAGATATATATATATTTATTCAAAGTAGTTGGAGAGTTGTGGGTGCAAAAATTCAATATGAGAAAGACATTAAACGACAGCGACGAGGAGGACGACACAAAGAATCGGTATAAAATGCAAATAAAAGTGAGAAAAAGAAGGGCGTACACAGAAATAAAAAATGGTTAATATGTGCTGCCATGGCGTTGACTGTACTGGAGGTGTCTGCCAAGGCTATAAATCCCCGAAAGAGTCTCCCGAGCCACTTACGTGATCTTGTCCTCCATGAAGCTGGTGGTGTTGGCGTACCAGTCGGTGGCATGGGCATCAAAGACCAGAGCCTGCATAAGCTGCCGATCGCCTGAAATTCAAAAAATATCATCAAGAACATGGCTAAGTAGTGAGCGCCGTGGCTTTATTTGCTTTAAACAATTTTATTTTAATTTTTGGCTTGATGTGAGGGACATCTTCGTGTCCTTTGTGACATGCAAAAACAATTTAAGTGTGCAAATTCCCCAGCTAACTACGAAGTAGGTCAATAAACTACGTGATAATCATACTTGTGTTTGGAATTTAAGGTTAAAGGTATAGTTTTGAACTGGCCCAATCCATTTGGTATTATTTTCCAGAGCTATAACCTCAAATGGTGGCAGGGGAGCTTAAAAGTCATCATATTTTTATTCTACTTCCTAAAGGTAATAGGACTTCACAACGCACTGGCTTCGAAATACAGTTAATATTGGGTATATTATAAGATTTCAGAGAAATTCAGACCCTTCCCAGGTGAATTTCCATTCGAAATTATTTGATTTGAGTTAGGAACACACTACAAAATATCCCCTGTGCAGGTGCTGAGGTCGAGGAGAACTGAAAGGTGCTACTGAAAGTGCGTTTTGAATATAATGGGTGAGTGCACACAACTATGACTATGTAACTGTGATGACTCTTGACTTTCGTTACTCACAATAGTAGCTTTCTTTTTCATTGATTGATGGATAGCGGCCAGTTGATGAGTTGTTAGCTGTGAATTTGCATGAACATTGAAATCGCAATCGTAATTTTCGCATTTCTAGCCGTATAAAAAAACGAAAGAACATCGAACACAAAACGCATAACAGAGTCTGGGAAAGCGGCTGCTTATCAAAGCGATATCGATTCGAGTATCGAAAATATAGGTTTGACTATGGGCCTAACTAAAGTCGGCTTCCTAGATACTTACAGAACATGGCAGCTGCGTGCTCTGGGGGCATGGCACTACGGCTGCCCGGCCATCGCCAGCCAGGCTCAGACATGCGCTCGAGAAAGTACAGGAGTTCGATCTCTGGCGTCTTGAATGTCCTGTTGCTGTGCTTGCAAAATAGCCTGAAATAGGGGATACAAATCTTGTAAAATCTTTAAATCGTAATAGATAGATAACTAACCAATCTGGGTGGATTTTCCATCTTTTGCCAGCAAAAAAGCTGCGCAAATTTGTGCCCTCGACATTCATGCGATGGATCTCCTGATCGGTGCGAATGTCCAAGCGACTGACACCGTACTGCTCCGGATAGGAAATGACCAGAGTGAAAGGTGTCTTCTTGATGGCCGTCCAGTAATATTGACGTTTTGTGCGAGTTACCCGTTTCTGTAAAGGATTCAAAAGTTAATGATGTTAAATAAATAGAAAGTTCCTTAGAACGATGAACAAAACGGAGCTCTATTTGGAGGCTCGAGAGAGAAGGCCTCACTATTTTAATCTTAACCTTAGAACGACTAATTTAAATATTAAATGCGTTTACATTCTTTTAAATCGGAAGTTAATTTCTAATATATTTATTAAGGAATTTATTGACTTTAAAATCTCTGGAAATCTAATATAAAAATAAATTAATCTGTTAAGGATTTAAGAACCTCTAAAATGTTCTTAAGGGGCTACACAATTTGATTTCCAACTGATTTCAACTAAATAGAGTACCTCGAGAATGCGTACACTTTTTTTGGGGCTGAAAACCCCATATATATTTCTACAACACCCTTTTACAATATTTTCTAATTGTTGACAGCTTTCCTTTTGTTTAGAAATCTTAAAAAAGGTATTAATTATATTACTTACCATGTCATCGAAATGATTCTTGACCAACATCCATTTGCTGCCTGTTGATTGATTGATTATAGAATCTCTTATCTGTTGAAAAAAAAAAATGAAAATTGATAATAAGTTTTTTAGTCAGTTAAAATTAATGAATTAAGAATATATATCCCACCGTCATCAGGACTGGATTAAAGTCTCTGGCGGGTCGATCGTCATCCAATAGCTCGACTTCAATCATGTCAACGCTATTGTACGAAGGCTTCAATATGTAGCCTTGGAACTGCAATTAATTAAAAAAGTTAATAAGGAATTTCGAGGGAACTAGTCATATATTATCTTACAATTGGACGAAAGTCTGGATGGAATAGTATATAACCGTTGTTGGTTACTATAAACGCATAGCCATTTACGCCAAGCTATGAAATATATATATAAATTAATAATATGTTTATAGCTTATACCACATAACCATACCATAAACGGCGACAGCAGCTTTTTAATCTCATTGATGGGCACATCCGTGCCGGCAACGCCCAGGATGTTGGCAATTCTTGTCTGTGCGTGCGAAGATATATTTTTGAGATATTTTTAGAGGGTCAAGTGGGGTCAGTGAGTGGAAACGAAACATATACACAAGTTGGACAAGTTAAATGTTTACAAGTACAGAGAATTTGTAGTTAATGGTAATTGGTTTTGCATGTTAATCAAATACTGAAAAATGAATTTGAAATTTGAATTCGATAAATGGCATTGCTAGTACAAAACGCCTTAGGGCATCTCAAAGGAAAATACAAAGATGGAAATCAAAAAGAAAACAATGTCGAATGCTAATATGAGAAGCATCGTTTACTACGCAAGAACTTACGAGTACAGTCAAGAAAGTCGATTTCAAAAATTTATTTATTTTTTAGTTGCTTTTGTTTTTTTGGCCTTTTGTTTTCTTGTATTGATGTTTACAAAGAATTTAGTTAAAGCGTTTTTTTCTGTATTTTAGCGGCTAATTACATGGCTAGCAGAGTAGTACTAAGAGCGTATGAGTACGGAGGCAGTGTTTGTGTGTGTGAAAGAAAGTAATTAACTGGAGTGTTTAGATCGGAAGTAAATCAGCAATAGAGAAAGGTAATGTACAATTTTTCTGTTTATAAAAAAAATCTGTAGAAAAATCAAAGTTTTCAAACGGAAAATCTGTAAAAGAAGCTGTTTTACACGGTGTAGAGGGACCTTTCTCCGCAAAGAAAGTACAGTTGTGCTTGTCTGTTTGCGTTGTTGGTGTCTCGGTGTGAGAGTGTACAGTGTACAGTTTTTATACCCTTCACATAAGCATATTTTTGGGTTACATTTCGAAGGGGATCCACAGAAACCCCGCTTGTGGGAGAGAAAGAGTCATAGAGAGGAGCAACAGACGGAAGTATTCGATCACACAGATCGTTGAGTTTGGAGTTTTGGAGTGTCCATTTGGCAAAGCTTTACACACACAGAGTTACAGAGAGAGAGAGAGATAGTGAGAGGGAAAGTGCCGGAGAGAGTCTTAAACTAGGATTGCAGAGTTAAATCATTCGGGGTTAGTACCAAGCACTTGATCGGACAGGCTAGGAAATCATAAGGCATTGCATTATGGCCATGGATTCGGGGTGGTGGCTCGGATTAGGCATTACACAAATTGAAAATGAAAATAAAAATTATAACGATAAAGAAGATTTTGAAAAATTGTGGGTGCTGGAAGGAAATCAGGCGGAAATCAAAAGCAAGAAACAAATTTTGATCAAGTCACACATGCGGCTCAGAGCGACAAACAAAAGTGAAAACATTTTGAATGGATTTCTTAGTTTGGCTTTTGCAATTTGCATTAGAATTAGAATTTGCAGTTGTTTTTTTTTAGGGGGAGGAAGATTTTGATTTAGATACAATTTACTCACAACTTGAAGGTTTATTTTCGCAGCCGGATTTATATCGGTCGTTAGATTAATGAGCTGTGAATTCGTATTTGTAGTATTTAATAAATCAATTTCTAGGAACGAAAGCAAACTTAAGTAGGGTTATTCTAGGGGCGGGTGGAGCTGGAGGCGTGGTCTCGGTGGGCGGGAAGCGCGGCGGGGTGCGTACAAGGGTCCTGATCTCCTACACAACCTGATCTTATCTGGGGTCCTGTCCAGCAGAAGGGTATAAAAACTCCATCGAGATCGGCATGAGTTGTGTTCTTGGGTTATATATTTTCATATATATATATTTATAAATAGAAATTGATCTGTTGTGGTGGTTCTTGTGTGCTCTATAGGTCCTCAGCAGCAGCAGCAGCCTAGTGTTCTCCGATTTTAGATCAATGTGGCACTTTACTTACTAAACATCAATGGGCGTCTAACATGGGTTTGTTAGGGGAATGGGGCGTCGGGTGGGGGCTACCAATTAGCGCTATTTTCGATATATATGTATATATAGTATACAGTCTAGTCGATCGCGGCTCAACCCAATCTTTCGTAGTGAAAACAACAAATGGTAAATTCTACTACTTCAAAATGCTAGATAAAATGTTCTATTTATATACGTTAAGTAATCAACTAGGCATAGCTATAATTCGATAATTTGTTATAATAGTTATTATAGTGGTACGAGTACGGTAACGGTTACGGTTATATTTATATATAGAGAAAATCAATATAGCTAGTTATCGTTAAATACTGGACCAATTCGAGTAGATTTCGTTATTGTTACATGAGAATACGTTGGATTTGGATTTGGATTTGGAATTAGTTTCAGATTTGGATTTTTGGTATTTCGAACCCAGTACGTGGTCAACTATAATGTCAAAAGGTTGCTAAAGAATGCCGTGGTCCTAGACCACATTAGCTAGTTGTATTATATACGAGTTATATTAGTTATAGTATATATCGGTTAAATATGGATTAGGTATGCATGTATGTAGCGCAAAGTATAACAAATTGTTTACTTTATTTTTGATATATATACGGATAATATATATACGAGCATAGAGAGCTCAATACGATATGCAATTAATTGGCGTATATATAAACTTCATCAAGAGCAGTAAATACGTTATACGCAAAGAATTTCGTTCGAAATTTATTAAGTTGCTTTCGATTGTATTTGTTAGAATTTGGCATTATAGTTTGTACCTCACGTGTTTGCAATTCCCAGAGTGCTTCATTTATTAAAACTTCTTCGGTGATATTCTGTGGTATATAGTTGTGTATGGTTTGGTAGTAGTAGTAGTTGTAGTAGGTAGTAAGTATCGTGTTATATATATAACGCATAAATTATTAATACAGTAGTAGTAGTAGTAGTATAAAGTGAGTTGTTACATAGACAGATTCAGATTGGTTTGCTGTATTTCGATTTCTTGCTTCGATCGTTAATGAGTTTTGGGGGCGGCTGCTGATTCTGATTTCAGTTTTCTTTCTTTCATTTCCGCTAAGAATTTTGCAGTGCTAACTCGCTTGATAGAGTTCGATTCAATATATATAGATGTGAAAACTCGGGTAAGGTACCCCGGTGCCAGGGAATACCACGCAAGGCACAAGGTATTGTGTTTCTCACTTACCGCGTTCTCGCGTCGGTCGTAGATGGGCATCGAGACGGTGGTCATGAATTGGTAGACATTCGAGTCGACAGGTTGGTTCCAGGTCTGAGGGGATGGATAATAATATATTAGTATTATTTTTAAGATAGAAAACCAAACTGGAGACCTTTTAAAATCATACAAGAGAGACAAACAAAAAAAATAGCTTTAAAACAACATTTACAGAGATCCCTGAAGCAAACTCTCCAGGTCTTGTTTGGGGTTACCCATCTTACTCATTTATATATTCTCTCAGTTAGAACTCACCTCCTTCATTCGCCTGTACTTCCTTCGGTGCATCTCGCTGGGCTCCAGCATTCGGTCGTGCACCTGCCAGTATTCCAGGACATCGGCCTTCTGGTACTGGCACTGATTGATGTCCCACAAATGGTCGGAGAGCTTGGTGTCCTATGTACAGAGATCAGACAAAAAGAGAGAGAGAGGGAAAGGGGGAGTGTTTTTGGGAGAGTTCTTCGCTGCTAACCAGAAGAGACACATAATGCACTCTGGGCCAACTCTACCCACCTCGATGTCCGCATAGACCTGGGACCATATCACCGGATGATCGTGCCTACCCAAGACCAGGGGACGGGCCATAACTGGAATGTAATTTAAGACCATCTCGCGCACCTCGGCGGTGTCGCTGAGGTGGACATAGTAGCCCTGATTCTCGCACGCCATCCACCGTATATCATCCCAATTGGCCACCTCTTTGCCAATCAGGTAGGTGAACACACGGACCGGCTTGTACGGCGGGTCGCGCCAATTGTGCAACTCGAAGACCTCGCGATTGTTCTCCGGCGCCCCGTCGCCAATGATCATGATCGCCTGATTGCACTGCGCCCCGCGGGACGTCGACTTGGTATCTTCCAATATCTCGAATGCCTTTGTCAATGCAGCGGTATAATTGGCAATCGATTTGGGCTTAAACGATTCAATCCCTTCTTTCAGTTCACGTATGTTGCCCAGATTCGCCTGGATGAATTTCGAAAGTGTGTTTTGGAGTTTTGGAGTTGGGTGGTGTGTTATCGTGTTTTGTAATCGTTTTTGGTTGCATCAATTGGGTGTGATCGTTTTGCGATCGATCGATTTTGAATATCGGATTTAGATTTCGATATTGGTCGTGTTTGTTGCGGGGATAGACAGAAATCAAATTGTTAATTATAAATTAAGGGAAAATTAGGCAAAAGGAAAATTTGATATATACTTGAATGAGTGTCTCCTCGAAACATCCGACCACTGGGCTCACTTCCTTATCAAAGGTGAAGATGTTCACAAAGTCATTTGTACCTAATGTATCGAGTATCGTATTGACAACATGCTTTGCGATATCTAGCCTCTGTCCCAACATTGAACCGGATCCATCCATCAGGATAATGATATCCTTCGGACTCGTCGCCGCCTCCATGTACCAGGAGCGTAGACGGCAATCGTATAGATCGACCGGGTCGTTCTTACTCCACTTCGATGCAGGGAATTGACGCATAAAACCAGTCGAACTGCCAAAGAATTGCCACGACAATGTCGGATCGTTTTTGTAATTGTCGCGGAATATCTGATCCAAATTCTCCGACCACTGGATTGCTTTAATCACATCCGGTGCTGTGTGTGGTTGTAATTTGTGGTGGTGGGTGTGTTGTGATGTTTTGTTCGATGGTCGAGATTCGAGGTTCAAGGTTCGAGGCAATGAAACGGAAAGAATTTTGCAAAGAAACACAGATTAGTTGGCCTCCTTTTGGGCGGACTTAATCCTAGGCGTAATCTATCTCCTCCTCCGCGTACGTTACAGGTGACAGGTGACAGGTGGTGTGTTGTGGTAGTAGCAGTACTGGGTTCGTGTGCTCGTGGCTCAAGTTGGGTGTTGTACGGTTTTTGGCAAAGCATTCCGCGTGTTTTTTTCGGCACTGCAGCCGGAGCATTCGCATTCGCATTCCCATAGGCGTTGAACCCGGGCGCGCTGTCAACGTACGCATTGCACCGCCAGCGGCCCCGGCGGATCTATATCATTTTCGAATCGGATCGAATGGGGTCCGATCTCGCAGGGCATTAGGTACGGTTCAATTTGGGCCGGGCGGCGCAGTGCGTTGCTTGACACGTGCGCAAGTCCCTCGCACGCATTGACGCAAGCGGTTTGGAAATCGAAAAAAATCAAGATAGGGATTCCGGAAACTTGTTTTGATTTGATTTGGAAACATTGAAGGGATTTTTATAAAAAAGATATTGAAGATTAAAGAATATTATATTGAGTTCTATAAATTTTGTTGTTTGAGAAATATCATTTAGCAATGTCTACAAAAAAAATTTAGAAGAAACTCACAAGGGGTTGTAGTAGTTAAAATTCATATTATTAACCCATTCATGATGTAAATTTCATTACAATGATCTTACCTATGTGAATTTATTTTTAGATTTAATTCAAAATGAGTTGTAGAATTTTGCATTAAGATTTTAATCCCCATCCAAAATATCAGTGTCATCACAATATTTTAGACATTCTTTTCTATGCAAACCTAAATTTTAAATATAATTTGCAATGAGTTCTAGTATCCTAATTGATAGATATTTTTTATAGTGTAATATAAGTATCTCCCTAATTATAAGTAAATGCTCCATGGATATATGTATATTCTTAATCAAATTAAAATTTCTAGTTAGTTTCAGGAATCCCTTCGAGGAAAAAGAGGCGCAGCGTACGGCTTATATTGCATACAGAAAAAAAAAAAAACGATTACGGTCAAGCGAGCTAGCAAACAGCTAAAGAGCGAGTGAGCGAGCGAGCGAGCGACAGAGATAGAAAGATAGAGCGAGCGAGCTAGCTAGATGCGATTTCTGGGTACTACTTTCTGGTAGCTAGACTGAGACGGAGAGTGTTTAATTAGTTTTTTTTTACGGGTGTTTTAACTCGAAAAGCAAGACAAAGAGTCCTGTTCTTATAAGTAAAAAGGATCGAACTTGATAAAGCAAGTTTAATAATAATATGTTATTATTAGTATTAACATTTTAAAATGTTTAATTAAATGTTCTTTTTATCTTTAAGCCCTATAATTCTCAATGACTTCTTGTAAACCTACAAGTTCGATCACAAAACCTATAAGAACAAGATCTTTTTAGACAAATACAACACAGGCGACAATTACAGTTACATAAGAGAGAGAGAGAGAAAGAGATACACAGAGAGAGATATAGACAGAGAGAGATAGGTGGAGGGCGGAGAGAAGAGGTACACGGATTATGGTGAAGATGGATCAATCCAAACCTCGATCGAACACATTGACCGGCACGTGAACCGAGCTCACGCTAAAGTTGACCGGAGTGTTGTGGAACTCCGGGCGCGGCTCCAGGACCACCACCTTTGGCTGCACGTAGATCAGCGGCTCCCCAATGTCCTTGTCCATGTCCGGCGCTGGCGTGGGTATGGGCGGTATGGGATCGCCGGGCTCCAGCATCTCCTTGGCATTGTAGTAGGAGAACATCTTGTCCGCCATATCGTTCTGGTGCGACAGAGCCGTATTCTCAGCCGTGTCCATAATGCGCTAAATGGGTTTACAGATGGATTAGTTTACTGGGGGGTTTTGGGATAATGAGAGCGACATACCCGCACAGCGCTGACCTTTAGATCCATCATCATTTCGATTTCCTTGGCCATCGAATCGACAATGGAGGCACCGTTCCGCGATACCACTTTTGCGTCTTTGAAATGCTATTTGGGTTTGAATGGTAAAATAAATAGGGTTATATTTTAAGGGGTTTTCAAGGGGTTTAAGCATTAGGAATGATAACATGCCTAGTTTAATATTAAATTCTTGTTAATTTGGGGTATTTATTATATTTCTTTGTTATTTTTGTAGGAAACCCTACTATCTCTGGGATTTCCCCCTCTGAGTTCAGGAACCACCCCGTTAAACCCATTTGGTGGCCCCAGTGGGGCCATCAACAAACACATTTACATGCATAACGAGCATTATAAACAGTTGGCGCCAATGCGCTTGTGGGGCATGTGTGAAACAATTTCATTTGTAAATCCAATTGCGCTGCCTAAAAATAAATTACCAGCTGTCCTGGCCACTGCCAGCGCACTGACCTCATATGGGGAGATGGCTACGGAGACTAGCAGGCGGCCAAAAATAAGTTGACCCCAGAATTAGACCTTAAAAATACTCATTTCTATGGAAAATTTAATTATATATGCACTAAATATGTATTTTGAGTGTATGAGTGTATACAAACAAAATAAAACTATATTTTTGTGCGTAAAAAAATCACTTAACTATAAATCATGTAAAAAGGAAGATGATACTTTTATATTCTATTAAATTTGACCCACTGCCTTACATTTCCCCAACTCTCCTTCTCCTTTTTGTCCCCAAACTAATTATAATTACCCCAAATTAGACCTAGAAAAAAGTACCATTGTATAGATTTTCCCAGGGCATTGAAACTTCGGCCTACTGACTTAGAATCTCAGCTTTACATTTTTTTATAATTGCCGCTCGGGCTGGCAGCCTTTAACCCAAATACGGAGCCGAAGTCTCAGCCTCAGAGAGACGTCAACAAGGAGCGCACAAAAACAGAACCGAAAATAAAAAAACGTGGAAAATGGGAAAACAGGGGGAATGGAAAAAGGGGAGCAGGGAAAAACCGGAGCGGCGGAAAAATCAATAAAATGCTCTTTGCTCACATTTTGAACCTCCTTGCGCCTGGTGATGAAATCGCCCAGATGAAACAGCTCCGTGCCCAGTTTGTCGGCCCACGAGTGAACGCTGGATGGATGGTTTAAGGTTTAAGGATTACTCTGCCATTATCCCTGAACTCCAAACGAAACTCACAGATTGTAGTTGATGTTCTCGGCTGGCTGCAGATTGACGCACGGGGCCAAGCAGACCAGAACGGAGAGTAGTCCCAAACAGAGGCGCCAGCAGGCCAGGAATCTGGTTAGGAGCCAGGCCATGTCTGCCTCGGATGCCCCAAAAGTTGCGATCTACTAACTGCTGATGATGACGGCGGGGGTCGATCGAGCGGGAGCGCGACATAAATGCCAGGCGATGCGTTTTTTTCGTAGCCTACTTCTTCGCTGCGGCGCTCACACTCACTCACTCACGCACTCGACGAGCTGGTCACACACATATCCCGTTATCCGTTATCCCGTTAGCCCGTTAGCTCGGTTCTGGCCACCTGCCCTGGCCCTTCGCAAACATATCCCCCGATCTCTGGATGCTTTGGATCACTGCGATATATGTATAAATCACTATGCACTGAGCACTGGCTTTGGCATGCTCTGTCCTTTGGAATTTTCTCTAGTTTTCAGCAATTTTCAACGCGAGCCAGCACTTTTCAGTGTGTGTGTGTTGTTGGCCAGCGAAAACTTTTCTCTCTACACTGTCGTGGCCCGTTTTGACGTTTCGCTGACGTTTCTGGGCCAGCTTAAAGCTCGCTGCATGGGTTTCCTTTGGTAAGAGAAAGATGACCCTAGTTCGTCCCGAAAAACCATTCGCCGCCCTTTTCTGGGCGCCCAGTGCGCCTGCCCTGACGTTTGGCGATTCTGCGCCCGGAATTTGTTTACCTCGTCGGGCGTTCTACAGGTGTTTGTTTACCTGCCCCGGCGCCTGCGTCCTGGTGATTGTTGACATGCGTGTCCTGCCAGCTGGCCAAACATCTGTTGCTCGCTGGGCAGAGCGATGACAGTTCAGGGGATTCCCGAGCTTTCAAGCGCCAGCCCTTGGCGCGAAAGGAGCTTGACCGACGTTAACAGAAAAGCTTATTCAAATTGAGTTGGAAAGAGCTATATGTAGGTGACAGTTATTGGTAATTAGATTTATTTTCGTCCTTTAGTATATTCTCTTTCAGGGATTTAAATAAGACTAAATTACGTTTCAATCAGCAGAAATCTGACCTCATTTTAATTTCGTTTAAAGAAATATCAATTTCTATGAATAAATTGAATAATTTATTTAAATGTTGTAGTTACTTTGTGTGCTGGAACCAGACAAATAAAAAAAAAAAAAAACTGGACTATTTTAAGCCTTTCCTGCAAGGTGGTATGTAGCATATATCTCCTCATCTTTATAGTTTTTATAATGTTTCCAGTTGTTTTTGTTGTTTGTTTTTGTTTGTCGAATCTAATATCTAATTTGCAAAATTCAAGATTACGGATCCAATATGACGGACTAAATTTGCAAAATCGAACCCTATTTTGGTAAAAATGAATAAATCTGAATCTAAAATCAGATTAAACAAATTTAAGATGGCGGATTCGTATTGACGGACTGAATTGTTACGGTTAAATTTGGTATATGTGATATATTTTCAATATATTTATTTTTTGAGTACAGTACAGTACAATCTGATATCAGCTTCAAAATCAGGGACCCGAAAAATCCATATAAAAGAAATTTTATCAACAATCTGAGTTAATTTCGGAAATACCTTGCATTTTTAATCCGATATTTTGAATTTTTTAAATCATAAGATTAGTAATCAAGCTTGCGCAAGCCAGTAGTTATGTATTCTATTTTCTATTATCTCTGCTCTTAAGTCCTTACAATTTTCATAAGTAAAAAAATAGAATTGTATTTTAAGTGAATATGTTTTACAGGTTGTGAAGAACACCGACCGAACTATTTGAGGCCTCTAACCGAACTTGACTTATTGATCCAGGTTGATTGGCGTTCACGTCTCGGTCTTGAGCTTTATAAATATACTTTGGACTCTAAAGTTCTGAGCGAATTTAGAAAGAGGAAACTTTGTATGTATTGACTTTGATTTTCCTTCCAATTTTTTGTGGATTCAAGGGCGTGTCACAACTGAAAGGTGGTAGGGTTTGTGTAATATTGTGTTTGTTTGTAAAAACCATCTAAAATTAAAAAACCAAAAGGATTATTTAAATAGATACTAAAATCTAGTCCTTATCGTAACCGATTTTAAAAATATCGAATTTTGAGAAAATGGTAGCTGCTTGAACTCAAAAGTGCGATTTTCGAAAAAAAATCATCCTTCTTTTCGTAATAAAAAAAACTAAAAATGTTTAAAACAAAAATCAGATGACAAAGACTAGATTTTTATGTATAGAATATCCACAGAAAATTTCAGGTTTATTCAGGCTTATTGGTTTTCGAGATATTTCTGGCACCGGTTTGGAAAACATAGTTTAGAGAAAAACGCATTTGAAAATTTGTCAATTGAACGAAGGCGTACATTTTCGACTTGAAACTTGGACCAGATCTCTTAAGCTAGCAATCTTTAATAAAATAATACAAAAAAAAAAAAAAACAAATAGAAAACAAAAAAATTCGTATATGCCCCCTTTAGTAGAATTTTAAAAGTTTACCCCCGATGTTGACAATAAACAAGCTTTCGGAAATAAGGGTTGAAAAAGCTGCTACAAATCTGAAGTCCAGCTTTATATTGAACGTAAATGAATATCGTATTTCCACAAAGTCTTAGAACCAAACACCAGCTGTCGCTTTAGTTTATCAATACTTTTTATTGGTATATCGTAAGGTTTACACGTTTCGCAAAAGCTTTGTGGTCCCAGCGCTGACCCAGTCGAAGCTCCACCACTGGCAGTACCTAGTACTTGTAGCCACCAGCTCCTCCGGCACCGCCACCGCCACCGCCGCGCGCTCCAGGCTGTGGACCCTGCGGGAACTGGGCCTCTCCCTCGTAGGTCACATCCGCGTGATAGCCCGTCTTCCAGTCGGCCGTGTAGCGCACGATCTGGGTGCGGCCATCGGGCATCTGGACGCGATACTCGCCGGTCACAACATCGCCGTCGCTGGACGCCTTGTGCGCGTAGTCATTGGCAGTCTCCGGATCCTGGACGGCGTACTCGAAGTCGAAGGGCATGCCGGGCATGTGGACGTGGTCCTGCAATTAATTAGGAAAACTAGGATTAAATAATGTTTTTATGTAATTGTGATGTTTATTTCGAGAAAAGCTTATTAAGCCTTTGAAAAGTTTAAGAGACTAAAAGAATTATGGTAAGGCTTTACATTTTTTGGAAATATATGTATGTACATACATATGTATATATAAGAGTAAAAGATGTTTTTATTTAATAAATATGCTTTGTCAAACATAATAAACATAATTCAACTTTTCTTGACATTTTAGCGTTAAAAGCTTTGTCTTCATAAACCCTAAGGAACATCTTGATTTTAATTGTATCTATCCGCCTTAGAAGTGATCGGGAAATCAATAAGAAACAATTCTAATTTCCTTTAAACTTTTTACTAAAAATATTATTATATCCTGCACGGTGATAATAATGCTTTATATTTGTGGTAGCCCAAATTAGTTTCCCTTAATCTTGATTTATATTTATTTTATTTATTTGACCCAATTAGGAATCCAATCAGGATCCAAATACAAGTTAGTTTTTCATCAGATACAAATTGGATAGCGTTTCAGTTCAGATCGAACTTGGAACATCACCGCCTTCCAATATCGCTGAGAGCCTCTCTCGTTGGTCACTGGAAATCACTTCCTCCAAAGCTGCCGCGCGCAACAGACGAAAAAAAAAATCCACACTTGGAGATCGCGAAAGACAATACATCGAAACGCGAGGGAAAAACGGCGGAAAACAGTGCCATGTGCCAAAGAAGCGTTAAATCGGTAGTGAAAAGTGTTATTAAAGTGAGTGAAAAAAGCTTTCTTCTTTCTCTAATTCTCGTTATTTTATGGTTTTATGTCTTCCGGCGAATATTTTATCTTCTCTTGTCCTTGCCTCGGTATTTCGATGAAAAATCATAGAGAGAGGTGCCGTTATTGGCTTTGCTTGCTCTTGCCCCTGAAAAGTGGAACCTAAGAGCGAGAGAGCCACTTAAGGAATACGATCCACTCTTGTTGGTGGAAAGTTGCTGCGTTTGTTTACATTTCTTTCTTTGCAATTTGTAAGTTTGTAAATCCTAAAAAAACTAAATTCAAGCGAATCTTAATGAAATTCAAATTTTTACTTACTTCAAGCCTAATTTTAATTTATCATTTTAACCTTGCATGTTTATAAAATTCAAGATATAATTATTTGATACGATTTTAATGGTTTGAATTTGATCAAAATTGAATTATTATATTATATGTAGAAAAGTTGTAAAGATCTTCTGTTGGTACTTATTTTTTTTTTAGCTCATTGGATCGATTTCTTACGACACAAGTTTTTTCGAGCCTTAGTTAGCATCTTTTCTTGTGTATTTATATGCATTATTTGATATATTAAGGCATTGTACTCACATCGGCTGGCTGGCCGGGGATCTGGCGGGGAGTGCCGGGTGGTGCTGGCGGACGAGGTCCGGGCGCTGCAGGTCTTCCCGGTGGGCTGGGCTTCTGTGGATTTATGTAAAAATTATTTGCAAGCTAAAATCTATCCCAAAAGCCACAATATTACTTTAATATGAAGCCAATCCTTATAAAATATATAAACAATATTCGTATTTAACCGAAACAAAAACGAAAAAATTTTAACTTATGAAATTATTTCGCCACACGCCATTACAAGTCAATTTAGTTTGAGTTTAAGAAGCGAAAAAAACCCGATTTGTTGAACTTCGCATTATGGAAGTTCACCTGCATTGTGTTATTTTTTTATTTTCGCAACGATCTGCCATTCCGTTGGGAGATCTCAAAAGGTTAACTTCCAGTCATTTTCAACTGCCAAAGCTAAAGCCAGAGCCCTTCACCGATTCAAAATGTTGCCATCATTTCGGGCCGACATTCAGCAACATGACGTGGCAGCATTTATTGAGTTTGAGTTTCAGTTTGAGTTGAGCCACAGCATTCGGAGTGATGAATGCGGCGACAAATCTCGGCTGCCGTCCCAAGATTCGTCTGGTTGCCCCGGAATGCCGCCAGAATGATGGCCGTAATTAGTCCGTTGACGGGTATTCAATTTGAGGCGGTTTGGCCAAGCCACATGGCCAGATAACTCAGATTCAGGGATTCATTCAATCTCAGAGGGAGAGGGGGAGATGGACGGCTTTACTCACGAATGGGGTCTTCGGTTCCGAGTAGTCGTAGCCGTTCTTCGTGGGCGGGAGGTAGGCATTGGAGCCAGGAGCGATCTGGGCGTAGGCATAGGCACTGATGGCAGCGAGGGATAAGCTCTGGAAATTACACAAAAAAATGCAGAGAATAAATATAGGTTTAAGTGGGAAAATTACACAGAAATACAATAGATAAAATGATAAAGAATTTTTTTCTTTTTTTGGTATTATTTTTACATTTTAATAATGTTCCTTTGAATAAATAAAAAAAGATACCAGTAAATATACTGATTAATAATAACTGTAAGACAGTTTCCGCTAACAGTTTACCTAAACTTACCAAGTACGAATTTATCAAAACAAAAATTTAGATTAAAGATCATAAAATAAATGCTAAAAAGGCTCCTTGGCAGGATCAAAAAAATGTTATACTCTATACTTCTACTTATCAATGATTTGGGTCTATCGTCTATCTATATTAAATTTCCTCAAAATAATAAATCATTTTTGCTCGAAGTGCACTTAAAACTTCAAGTATGAATTCAGAACGCAAAAGTTAAAACTGATTATCAGTAAATTGGTACTGATGAAGACTCCTTCAAAATTATTCTATACTGTCAACGATTTGAAGTGTTTGATTCTTGTACTTCTTTATATAAATTTATGTTTAAATACCTCAATTTTCACCGTGTAAGAAGATGGGCGACATTAGAGCAATGTCTTAAAGGTTAAATTAAGAGGGCGAACTGAAAAGTGAACGGTTGCAAATGGAAATAGAAGTGGCGATAAGATCGCTGCTGACATTCAGCCACAGAGCAGGTGCATCTGCGGGCGTACAAATGGTAGCCCAAGCCAAAGTCGGAGCCAAAGCCAAAGCTGAAGCAGAAGCCTCAGTCTCATCCTCAGCCCCAGCCTCGGCCCCACCATCAGCCTCCGCCAAAAACGGCTGCAATTTATTTAGAACGTGCCCGAGAGGCGTTTGCCAACGAAAAGGGCAACAAATGGCGGAGGTTAGCTGGCGGGCGATTCCTGCGATTCCGCTCTTTAAACACGGCTAATTGACACATGCACATGATGGCCATTACGACGACGGCCCGTCAACGCAGCCATGTTAGCCGCGCGCAGCTCGGATTGCAGCCATCCATCAGAGTTGGCTGACAGCCGCCGGTCAACCAGTTGCCATAACCACTTGGCCGGGCTTCTGTCTGTCATCTAATGTTAGTATTTTTTTCAATTTACATGCTGCAACGGATTGCGGAAACGCCGAAGGCACTAAATTACCCACAGCTGGAAACATTCTATGCTGGGAGACACACACACGCAGTCGGAGCCATCATTATTATCATTAGCATCCCAGGTGGGAACTGCTTTACATTGTTTGCTGATTAGCTGTGTGTGTATTTATTAATTGCACATACGACGTGTGGGCCAAACGTGTAACTCCAGCCTCATGGGAATGTATATTTGGTCAAGGAAAGCGGGATTCCGCCTCGGACGAGGCTTTCTCATGAGCACACTTACTTGTGAAACTATAATCGCGATGGGGAATCTTATTTGAGCAAAACATAAATAAATGTAATCAATATTTGATGCAGCCTTGGCAGGCGATGTAAATTCCTATTTATTTATATTTACCAGTTTACCTTGAGCATTTTATTTAATATTTTGCTCAACATTTAAGAGCTCTTTCTTTTGTTTAGCTAATAGAGACCAATTAATAATCGTCGATAAGCCTCATGTATTTTGCAAATCCATCTTCTCCGCTTTAATGAATACTTTCCTGCCGATTTTGTATTCCGCAAAACAAGTATTTTCTCATATGCAAGTTCTCCCATTCACTCCCCTCAAATGAGCTTAATTTTAAATTAATTAACTCCACTAAAGTTTCCGCAATTACCCAGCTGGGTGGTCCTAACCTTCAGTCAACTTCAAGTCTGAAACCCGAGGCGGCAACAGACGAAAAACCTGGCCAATAAGCACG
Organism: Drosophila seguyi; assembly: GCA_008042675.1. Lineage (NCBI taxonomy): Eukaryota > Metazoa > Arthropoda > Insecta > Diptera > Drosophilidae > Drosophila > Drosophila seguyi. Next base: position 27,712 of record VNJU01004340.1, read on the forward strand.
TCAACGGCAATTGTGCATGTAAAACAAATGTAATTACGGTTAGTTGGCCCAGCAACTGCAATAAAATAACGGCAAATAATTTGCGTGTTAATTAAATAAGAGACAAAAAAGAGCCGCCAAATAAATTGCGGCGGACTTGACGACAGCCCCAAAAAATTTAATGGGCAAGAGGGAGAAGGAGTTGCCAATTGGGCAAAATGCAAAGAAAGATTGAAAGAGACAGATGGTGGGCAGGAGGAAGGGTGGAGGGGGAGGAGAGAATTGGCAAGAGTCTGGCCAAAAAGATTTAGACAATCGGGCAACGAATCTGCTGGATATTTAATACACAGCCACAGTGGGCTGTAATAGTTGCCTTATTGGATTACAGAAACTTATTAATGATAGTTGATGATTTAATAGTATTCATTAAATATTATTTAATTGCATGAATAATTATTAATATGGTAATATTTATACATACAAATTAAACAGTTTAAAATAAATGCTGATTATTTTCCTTGGAATTTTATCTGTTAACTTCCTTTTAAGTTAGACTTTTTTGCTTTAATTGTAAGGCATAGAAAAACTCGAACTTTTAAGTAATTCCCTTAGAGTTTGTAGTTTATATTATATGTTATTTTTTACTGCCCTATTCATGTATTTAATTTCCTTAGTTTTCCTAAAAAAGTGTGACCACTTCCCTTGCCTTGGCAACCGCAACCATTACATCTTCCATGTGGTCTGAGCTTTGTTCTCATTGTAAGAAGGTGTTCATCGGATTGAAGGTTTTCCTTGGACTGCCATGGCTAGTGGGTTTCGCTCCGCATTCATTTTTGTTTTTTTTTGCCATGGTCGGTGGCCAGCGACACCTTGACTCCAGCGGAACGGCAGGCATTGATCTTGCCAAGAGCTGCTACCAAAATATCGGAGTTTTATTACTCATCGCACGCAGGCTTTCCTCACTCCGGTCCAAAAATAAAAAGGCACGAGCCGGCTCGCATTGAAGCATCATTAATCGTGCACAAACCAATAAATTAACAATTGTTTGCTTTGTCCGGCTTATTGTTAAATGGCTATTATGCTGCATAGCAGCTACCTGCCGTCGACCCGAGTCGTCGGGCTGAGTTGTTAATTACATCAATAGGCTCTTGGCGAATAATTGAATTTGTTTGATTAAATCAACAAGTTTTGTTCGAGCGCCTCGATAATTAATCATTGCGGAGAATGGAACATAGTTTTGTGCGGAAGTACATACATAAGCATTGAAATGTTTTCAGCCATGTTTGGAGATTGTACTTGAGTTCTGGACAGAATCTTTATGGTTGTGTGTCCGCCCACTGACCGACCATTTTGTTAGGCCAGGAAACTGTTGAAATTAATTATGGATGAGCTCAAAGCATACCATTAGTTTTATTTTTATTATTCTTATAGGTCAGCCAGCATGAGATTTGCATAAATATTATATTGTGCAAGTGCTCACATTCAGCTGCGGCAGCGACTCCCCGCGCTCACATTAGATCACGACCCAGTTAACAGAATCCGATGCCAAATTACAGCGATCCGCTCAGATGCATTTATTTATGACAATTGCATTTTGAATGCGGCTTAAATGGCAAACTCGAGAGTGTCTGGAGACGGGGGCTGATTTATGGGCGGTTAGCATTTAATATGTCTGAGCCGATTGCATCGAATCGAAGCGAATCGGATTGCCCGGTCAGGCTGGCACTTTACGGTGGCAATAAAAATGTTTATACTGCTAAATGTCTTCATAAGAATCTAGACGGAGATGCTGCCGCGCTTGTTGCATTTATTTTAATTAATTTAATTGGCCGCCCGTCAGTTTAAGGGGTTTACTGCCACAGTCTTGGGCGACTTTATCCCATGGCATTTTGTTTGATTTTCGGTCTCTGGGCCTGTTATTAAGACATCATCATGGAGGGGCATATGGATTCTTCTCGCGTTGCATCATTTTGGAGCGGTTGCGCCTTAGACAACTGCAGCAGCATTCTGCAACGCCCACATGTAGCCAGTGATGGCGATGATGAAGCCTAACGAGGTTGGGTTCGGGTTCGGGGCTTCCTACTTGCGGCTCTGCCATGTTGTCTTAATTTATGGAATTTTTTTCACATTTTTTTCACCAGCTTTTTGTATCTGTATCTGGCCGCAGCTGTTTCCCAGCAATTACCGCAGTAACAACCCGAAAAAAAAGTCCCCTACATAGATGTTAGATTAACATGCACTTGCAACACACGACACGACTCCGCGACGCGACTCGTTCAGTAGAACAACAAACATTTGGTTGACCTTTTCATCGCCATCTCCCATCTGCATCGCATCGCTCTGTTGCACGTTGCATGTTGCATGTTGCCGGTGCCTGTGTGGTGCCCCCAGTCCCCCAGTTTTGGGGCATTGAAATGCAAATTTGGCAAAATAAAAGTTAATGGGCCATGTGAATGGCAAGCGGCGAGAGTGCGCGGGGTGGCGAGGAGGAGCGTCTGCAATGGGAAATGACTTTTATTGGCCGCTCGCAGTTTGTCGTCTCAGTCTTTTGTTGCAACAAAGTTGCAGGTCTCAGCCCGTTTTTCAATCAATTTCCCTGCCTATGTTTTATTTTTCCTTTGTGCAATGTTCCCAGCTGTTTACTCAAGAGTCACGTGCCTCGTGGCGACAAGGACAATGCCAAAGATCAAAGGTTGTCTTGCCCCTCACGACTCGAGCTCCCTGGGGATTCGCTGTTGACAAGTCAATTTCTGGGCTGAAAATGGGCTTCCTTCCTGGCTTAGTTGGTTCCAAAATTATTAGGCTTGTTCAGGCACCACATTAACCCTCTTTAACCCGAATTTACTGGGTTAACATGCTACACCCACCCACACTGCCAGACGGCGCATGAAGATATTAACCTTTCAAACAACCAGAAACAGGCGTTGAAAAACTTATAAATTACATGTTACGACCCAATGCTTCAGGTAGTTGTTTACGGCCAGCTATGAATTTGCAAATCGTTCGCCCAACAGCCAAACAAAATTACTTAAAATGTTATAAAAAAATAGCAATGTGGGAGCTTAGCGGGAGGCAGATAATTGTACATTTTTTCTATGATTAAGTATAAATAAATTTTGTTTTTAATTAAAAAATTCAATACATCCATCGTTTTAAAGCTTTAAATTAGCTAAAGAGTTACTTAAAGAGCTTTATAAATCAATTAGTTATTTAATTATTTTAAACATTTTTAAATCATTTAAACGTTTTCAATTAAATAAGCATTTCTTTAACTAAAGGCAACTCCGTTGCCTAAAATAGCTTCCATTTAAATGGCAAAAAAACCCCAGTGAACTAATTTTGCCATTTCCAGCTGCTGGCAAAAAACGCCGACCACATAACACTTTCGGCCAGAAACAGAAGCGGAACAGAGCAATTAAAAATTCCTCGCAGAAGCCGGGCTAAAAAGATAGCCACAGTTCGGGGCTCCCTCCCTCCATATTGCGCATACGCCGCGTTGAACGGTTCGGTTTTGGTTGGGCAATTAACAGAGTCGGAGTTGGGGGGCGGAGGCTGGGCTTTTGTAATCAGCTGAAATTTCGATTTAATTAGATTACCACACACACATACACACAAAGACACAAATGGTCGGCTGGTTACCATCTGCCCTCCAAGCCCCTTGAATTCTCGCATTCGAAATTCTCTGGCGATGCTGGTGCACTTGCCGCTTGCTCAAGCGTCATTAATTTTTTGCTATTTGGGTTTTCTTCGCTTGGATTTTTTTATCCCCCCGCCATTGCCAAAGACAATAAAAACCGCACAAAAGATGCAGAAAATATCAGTAAAGCCGCAAAATTGCATACCTCCAAGGCAGAAGAATGGCTCTGAGGCTCAATTACCTAAGCATGGATCAGCTTTGAGGCAATGCCAATCGGCATCAAGCGAAATCTGCTAAATCTGCCAAATTATTTCAATTAAAATTGAATTTGTAATGCATCGCAGGAGGAGTCATGTAGTACTAACGAAGTGGAGATGCGCTTTCATGGAAAAGTTTCTTCTCTTGAAATTTTATAAATATGTTTTTAATAATAATTTGGGCTATAAAAAGGTGCTGAGGTTAACTTCAATATTTCCCTGAATATTTTACATTAAAAAAATGAATATTTCAAATAATATTTCCATCTTATAACCTTCTTTATAAATAAAGCTCTAATTTATATTGCTTCAACTATTATCTGAACTCTATAGAATTTCCCCAAATTCTATTCAATTTTCATAGTGCATATATCAAGCCAAGCTCCCAATGCACATAATCCATCATTCATTGGGCAATTGTTCACACTCGAATCGCCGGCAGTCGAGCGTGGGAGGCAAAGAGCCAATGAAAAGGGTTTTGGGCCGGCATGCGATATATTGGCCGTAATCAGGCGGCTCTAATCAGAATAGGAGGCAGCATTGACCCGGCAGAAGCCAGGCAGCCAGGCAGCCAACCTGCCAGCCAGTTGCGCCTCGTTGCATTCACAATTCACAATTCGCATTGGCCAAATTACGACAATTCAGCATTTGCAGAATGCAGCAGGCAGGAGGCAGGAGGCTGCTTGGGCTCTGGGCTCTCGGCTTTCAGCTTGTCAGCTCATCGACAACAGAGTGCAAATATCAAACTGTGAATATTTTATGTTTGTCATTTGAAATTCAAAAGCGTGCCCGTACTGCAGTTTTCGGTGCTACCCACCGTCAATCGTTTCCCGAACTCTTCGCTTCCATTTCTGCTATTTTTGCGTGCGAAAATGAGCAGCTGGATCAGGGGCATTAATATGCAACCGCAGTTGGGTGAGGATGTTGGCCAAGGGTGAAGTTGAAGGGGGTTTTAGGGGGTTGAAACAGGGTTCCAAATGTTTCGGAATTTTGTATTCAGAAATATAAAAAAATTAGAAGAATTTGTTGAGTTATTTGAGGGATTATGATTTTCATATTTGATTGATTTGTTTCATTTCTTCTAATATTAAATTATTTAATTAAAAATCGTAATGTTTTCTTAATAAGAAATGTTTATAGAGAGAGAATTCTTTAATTTAAAAGTTTTAAAATAATACAGATTTTACTAGCCTCTAAATAGTTTTTATTAAACTTTTCATTAGAAAACCCCCTTGAAAAAACTCACTTTAGCTGCCTCTGAAATGAGTGGCTGGGCTTTCAGCTGCCGGGTAGCTGCTGCTGCCACTGAAATTAACATGTAAAACATGCTCGCCATGCTGTTCTCAAAAGCCTGGCCATTTCAAACGGCCAGCGGCCATTTGTCTATCGAGTGTCTGACGCTGGTGGGCGGATGTTCTGTTCCCGCTTTTCATTTCGTCTGAATATTTTTTGGGCCAAAACAAAAATGGCCAAGAGAGAGAAAGAGAGGAAAAAAGAAAGGCATTGGGGAAAAGGAATCGCTCTGGTGAAAAGTCAAAAAGTTACAAGCGGCAAATTACACGCGTCTGGCCAGAGTTCTACTTCCCGTTTTCCCGCAGACTCTATTTCTTTTCAACCGTCTGTTTTACCTTTTGGCAGTTATCTGCTTGGCAGGCCAGACGCAAAGAGTCGGAGGGATAGCACCGTGAGAAATTTTTGGGAAATTGGTAATGTTATTTAAGGAAAATGTATAAATTTTAGTGGATTTTAGGAGTGTACCTTAAGGGTTCATAAATGCCTGCTTGTGGTTTCTAAAAGTACTTTAGGGCGATGTCTGAATGTAATCATTTAAAACAATTTATACAAAATGTATTTATAAAATATGAAATCTTAAAATAAGTAATAAAATGAAACGAGTTCCTTTAAAAGTATATAAATCCTTTCTATTTAAATTTATTTGTATATTAATTAACATTAAAAGCTCTATAATATGGTCTTGATTGTCTTAGAAATCCCATTGAAATTATCACTTTTACAAATACATTTCGCCTTTTTATTTATTCCCGTGTAAATAGTATGGGCAGGGTGCTCTTTGGATAGAATCCAGACTGCGGGGACTTATGTCTGGTCTGCATTGCATCCAAGAGTGTCGCACCAACAATTTAACACGCCCCACTTACAACAAAAAGACCAGGGACCGAGGCTTCCGTCTGTTTCATTTTGTTGCCTGCTTAAGGGCGTTTCCTCAAACAAAACACAAACAAAAAAAAAGGATCAATGCTTTAACAAAAAGGGAACCAAGTGAAAGTATCCTGGCAGTCAAGAGTATAACGTTGATTGCAGGTTAAGTGTCTAATAAAGAAGAGGTCTTTTCGCTGGTTACTATTCAATTTGTTATACCCAAAATTAAAATAAAGAATTATTTTTTCAAGGCTTTCATATGATTTTCTGTTAAAATAATAGCAAGTTTAGGTTATATTTTCCCAACTAAATCCTGCAAGTCATGAATTCTTCAACAAATGTTACCATAGATAGATCAAAAAGTTATTTTTAACCGACAGCTGTCTAAGTTTTTAATAACTTCAGAAGGGCTCTTGAGTTTCGAGTTCATTATTTACTCTTCAAAAAAAAACAGAGTATGGGAATTCCAGTCCAAGAGGTGAGAATTTTTCAGTTAACTAAGCAAATGTTTACTTTGAAAACTTATAGAATATATATTTAGTATTTTCACATTTTTAGGGAGGATGGGGAAAAAGGTTTGCCATTTTCCTCAGATGGGGCCCTCACTTAAGCGATGCCTAAATGCGAGCAGGAAAAAATATTACAACCATGTGTCCTACCTCCCACTCCTCCTGTGAAGTGTTTAGTTGGGAACAATCAGGGAATATTGACGCTGCCCGGATTTGGGGCGTAGTTTACGTGGCTCTTGGCACGCACAGATGTTGCCAAATATGGCATTTGTATCCGAACAGAGTACATATATTAACCGAGAGCCGAGTGGAGCACTTAAGTGTCTTTGATTATTTGCAATTTGTTCGATTTGGCGGAGGGGCATGGTTACCACTGTGTCCCCTTCGCCACTTGACTTTCGCATGTGGATTTGGTCTTGGATTTGGCTGCTGCTGATGATGATGATGAGAGGCTCTGTGGCAGACGTGTGGCAAGTTATGCAATCATCGGATAAAAATCAGAAAAAGAAAAGAAAATAAAAGCCTTGTTTGTTTGTCAGGCACTTGAAACTACTACTGCCAGTTCTCCGTGGCAAATCCCATTTAAAGTTCCCCAAACATTTGGCCTGATGAGCTGGGGGGCTAAGCGAAAGCCGCAGAAGAAAAATGACATTGACTGTGGAAAAGGACACTGAGTGACCATTTGCCATATTCCTATTTTCCATACCATGGAGCCCGCCGACCGCCGCCCTGGCGATAAACAAATTTGACATATAACAAGCTTAACTTGTTGTCCTTTCCACATAGTTTCGTTTTAGCCAAAGGACACGCCGGCCAAATCTCATATGATTTGTTTTGCCAGCTGATTTATGTAGGCTTACGGCTCCCCTATTTTGTTCCGTCCCTCTAACTACATGGCTTTGTTTTTTATAAATACTTACAAGCAACATGAACGACTTGAAGGACATCATTGTGTGGTTTGAATTTCGGTAGTTTTAGTGCGAAAAAATGGCAATAAAGATGGGTGTGTATCCACAAGGCCGCTTGCTAAAGTTGAAATTGAATTGAATTAAATTTATTAGATTCGATTTTCGTTTTGATTCGATTTCGATGTTGCACACAATTTAATTTCGAGTCCTTTTTCGGGGGACCAGAGGAGGCACTGTATTATTTTTTATACTCTTCCTGGAGCTTACTTTCACGGGACGGGGGATGTGGTGGTGGTGGAGTTTAAGTTTATGTTTTTTGTTTTGTGTTTGTTTCGAACCGCACGGAGTACACGAACGTTTTGAATTAGGTTAGACAATGGAGATGCGCTTGCTTTTTATAATAAACGCTCGAGACGCTGGCGCTGGCGTCGATGCCGCTGTCGGCTTCGACAGCGTCGACTTGGCAGCGTTCGCGTTGCCAACTGCACCCAAAAGTAACGAAAACAAAAAAAGCGGTTTGAACAATTGAGCCAAGTCTAGCGCCTAACTTCTAGATCATCTGCTGGGGCTCTCTCTCTCTCTCTATCTCTCTTGGCCAGCTCTCAGAATGGGCCAAGACGGGAGAGCTCTCAGGTGCTTGCGCTTCTCTCTGGGAAAACGAAACACAAGCCAAGACCGAAACCGAGAGTGTTGAGGTGAAAAATGTTGCAGATCATCGTGCCCCGAACCGAGCGGCGATCATTACGATGATGAATTGGCCAGACGACGATGATCGGGCTGGTTCCATTCAGGCGGATGTGCTATATAACAAGTACCCCACCGAGACCTGCAAACGCCCCAAATGACTTTATTAAATAGTCGGAGACCAAATTTGATATTTAAGCCTTTATGAAGTCTGGCCGAGGCGACTGTGGCCCTCGGGCGCTGCTGCAGTGGTAATCGAGACTAGACGAAAATGTCACTGGGAATGTCAGATGATAGTCTCAGTCTCAAGTTCTGCCCCTTGAAGATATAGATGTTGTACGCTGGGGCGCCCTTTCTGTTTGGTTTTTGCGAAAGCAGCAGAACGCGCCGGAGAATAAGTTTCGGGTGAGAAGTACGTGATGCGGCTGCCTGGAGGAAAATTGCACAAGCTGCCAATGGAAACGTGTTCATGTGGCGTCCCAATTTCCCGGCAGGCAGCAGCACCTCTGCTGCCGAAATGCAATCTATGACGTGAGGCTCATGCCAAAGAAGTCAAAGCCCCCCCCGAAAACTTATCTCATCCATCGGTGGCTGCTGCGATTGCACAAGGCTCGTGTGCCGCAGACGTGTCGACGAGGGCTTCCTTCTTCCGCAAGACCAAGTCCGACGTCCAACAGCCGACGTCCTTCCTTCCGTCAGACGTCAAGTCCCCAACACCAATTAACCTTGGCCATATCACATTTTTCTCAGCGGCCCAAGATTAAATAACAATTAAAAGCAATCTATTTTCGATGACTGATTTCAGAGTTTCTTCACATTTTTATATCGACCACTTGGGAGAGGTGTTGGTGTGTGTGGTGTGCGCGATATTAAAATTAGATATTCAATATATGTGGGGGAAACCGTCAAACGAAAAATAACTACACTATAAGAGCGGGGTAGTTGGTTTTAATACACCGGAAAATTTCATTTAATAAAAAAAATAAATTAAATATATATAAGCTAGAAATAAAAGTATTTTAAAGTATTATAAACATAGAACAAATATATGTTCTGAAAAATTTGCATTTCATATACATTTTATAATTATTTAACAAGGAGTTGCAATAATTACAGTCTTTTGATTAGGTACCAAATTGTTTATACATTTATATACATTCTGATTTTTATATATTGTCAAATGGTGAATGTATTAAATAATAATAAAAATTTAATAATATAATATAGTTCACTTGCTTGTTTATTCATACACAATTTTTTAAAAGAATTTGCTATGCATTTTTTATCATCACCTAATTGTACATATTTACTTTTTGAGGTACCGATATTCTTTGGCAATTTTGTAGGGCAATTTTATGGTAAAATACATCTTCATAGCTGTAGATGTACCTGTGTAAAGATTTTATTGTATTTTCTATGTGGGTCTTAAATCCTTAAATACATATATTGTTTGGCAATTTATTGGGGACTTCATATAAAAATTTACCCTTCTATCCAAATGATATATATTTCAAATAACCATCATAATATCTGCATCAATTAAAAGTACCTATTTACCTTTATAATGTACCTATTACGAAAAGTTTATACTTTAAATTTTGTTTATATAAGTTGTTTCTTTTATAATATTCTTGAAATTGTATTTAGTTGAAAAACTTCGCTTAGAAATTACTTTTTTTTTTAATTTAACTTTTGAAAAGGTGTACCCTGTTCGGTCTTAAAATTCCCTATACCTTAACCATCTTCCAGAAAAAGCCAGGTACTGTTCGCATCACTTCTTACACCTGCTGCCATCGTTCAATGGACTCTGCGAATGAAAAAGTAATTGAACAACTTTTGGTTACTTTTAACTTTTGATTTCCGTGACACTTGAGGGGCACATACACGTGTGTGTCCGAGTGGAGGCAAAGGTACACAGTATATATACTGTCAAAAATCGTCTTAACAACATAATACCCGCTGCCAGCAATTGGGGCAACCGCGGCGATCGAGCCATGTCCCCCCACACCAAACTTGGAGCCACATTGAAATTTCTTTGAGCCGCACTCAACTCGAGCTGGAGTTGAAGTTGGAGCTGGGGCTGGAGTGCAGCTTGTGGCAGTGGTAGCTGCGATTACGAAAAGATTTCGACTTAAAATGTAATTAGAGCAATATGATGGGGCGAATTTTATATAATACAATGGCGTCGAGTGCAAGTTGTGTTGAAAATTTCCTTTTGATTCCGCTCAACAATAACTTGACATCAATTGGGCAACTTTTGTTTCGCTGTCATTGCCGTGGCAGCAGCTGTTGCCGCCGCAGTTGCTGCTGCTGCTGTTGCAGTTTTTTCCATTTCGATCATTTCTCAAAGAGCCGTCCAAAGTAATAAAGTTTTGCAAATTTTCCGCTTAATTCATCAAGTGGACACTTGAGGGAGCTTCAAGCAAAACGGAAGCAAAACTTGGCCAAATAATTTGTGGGCTTCAATGGTTGTCTTTTTTTGTTTTTTTGGTCTCTTGGCCTGGCTGTTGACATTTTAAAGTTTGTTGGCTTTTTGTTGCAGTTTATTGAATTGTTGCAGCCGAGCGAGGCAAGCAAAAAATAAGAAAAAAATTAACATTTAAAAGAACAGACTAAGACTCAGACTCAGAAGCATTTTAAATGATTTTTCCTCGAATTTGTTTTGCACATTTCGTGCAACATTCAGGCGAATCACCTGTTGATGGCTGTTGCAAGTGTTGTTTTTGTTATAATGTTTTTGTTTTTTTTGTTTTTGTTTGCTGGCAGAACCCCAAAGACATTCCACGCCGCTGCACAGGCGCACCTTTTTCAAGCTAAAAATGAGTGAATTAGAATAGCCAACTATGTAATTGCCGCATTTTATTGCCACCAGCAATGGATGTTGCCTCGTCTAGTGTTTTTATTGTTGCCGATGTTGCATCTAAATCTGGCCAAGCTCCGGCTTCTGTTGTGGCTGAATATTCGGTGTGAGAAGTGGTCGAAGTTTTCGGCGATCGGTTTTATTTTGCTATTTTTTTTGGGTCCAGACATTTGGCAGTGATTTGCATTTTTCTCTGCTCTAAGGTTAATTTTTTGTGTTAGCCTTTTACTATTTATAGACTAAATGTCTTGGACTTCTGATGGAATAGTTGGGTTTCCGATAGAAGCGCGGTGAAGGCGCATCAAATGTCGTTCGATTTGCTTGGCATTTCCTTGGGATAATATTTTTTAGACAAAAGATATATAAGATTATTTTCGGGTTTGTTAAGAAAATGGCAAAGATTATACTTTCGCACAGTTTTACTTACCTAAAACTGATTCTACTAACTCTACCTCATCATTTATTTATCATAAAATAATATTGAAAGGGTACATATATCTCCCACTACTCTTTAGTTTCTTATTTCAATTTTCCCCTCTACAATATTTATATTTGCGATGAAATCTCTCGGCGTCTGTGCTGTTCTCATTAAAAAAGTTTCTACCTAATGATCATTTTTTAAAGTTGGCAACTGCTCCGAGGATTGCATTCATTATGGCCATCTCCTTTTGGCACTTCCTTCGGATTTGATTTGATCTCTTTGCCGGAGTTTCCTGTTGATTGCTCTCATTATGCCACCGAGGAGCGCAACTGTGATAAGTTTTTCCCGGCGCTGTTGCTGGGGGAACAAAAAAAATCTTCGGGCTAAAGCTCGAGCTTTCCCTGTCACTTGCCACACTTGCCACCATTTTTCTTAATGGAAATTTTCATGCGCTTGGCTTTTCTTTAGACAAATTAAGCGAATTTTTTCTCCTTTCACACCTTCCCTCCCGACTTGTGCATCATCCGTCCTCTCCCACTCCCCGCCCATTGTCATCGTCATCTTCTGCACTTCCGTTCATTGCACCCAAAAATAAGAAGAAAAAATAAAGGAGGGAATAACCGAGGGAAGAATAAAATCAAGGCTGGCGAAGTGGAGGAGGAAAAAGTTGTGGAAAACTTTGCACCTAACATAAATCACATCTCGGCTCACGCCCCTCTGTGGGCCACGCCCAGTCCAAGTCCAAGGCGCCGCGTGTGTGTGGGGTATGTGTGCATTTGCATATTCCAATTTTGCATTTAATCAATTTACACACAAAAACACTAGGAAATAATGGAGGAGGGATGCGATGGCTCTTGCTCTAGACAATTACCCGCATCCTCTCTGACAACGGCTGCCTCTTTGCATCATTTATCCTTGTTAATTTTTATTTAGCCAGCTCAAGGAAAAATCCCTTATCCTTTGGAAAACGAAATCCCCTTTTCTTTTTTTTTTTCCATCGCTGCAGTTCCTGAGCGATTGAGCCGTAACCTGCGCTGACTTGTTTACGCGTTGCCTGCGAGGCACGCGGACACAAAGGCTGCAGTTGCACGGATGCGAATACGGATTCATTCCGCACTCTGTTGGTGGCACCAGCTGTCCATCCGCGACGACTAACTGCCTGCAACGGAAGCTAAGGACATCTCTGATTTAGACAGGCGTCCTGTGCAGACAGCTATTAACTTTCAGTTAATTAAATGCGATTTAAATCGAGCTAATGAAAGGTTTCAATTACAGGGAATCCGGATTAAATACGCTATTTTGCTTCCATTTTATATTGAACAGGGTTTAAGGTTATGAGTGATAATAAATAAATAGAAATATTTAAATAAATGTTCTAGGAACGTTATCAAATATTTGGGATTTTAGATTATTGAATTCATGTTTTGCATAGGAAATGAATGTTCTTTTCTGATTTAATATAATATGTCCTCAGAATTTCCTTTTTTGTTTTTTTAAAGTCGATCGAAAATCTCATAAATATTCTAGAAGAAGAAATTAATTAAGACTTCTAGAATTTTAACTATATATTAATAGTTCTTTAACCAAAAACCATTTTAAAATTTCTACCGTAATCAATTAATATATTGAGAAATTCAAGAGGATATCTGATTATTATTCGTAGAAAAAATAGTAATTATAACTTCAGAACATATGCTAAGAAAATACTAGTGTATCGCCTTAAAACCTTTAAAAATTAATTACCTCCTAATGAAGCTTAAAAAAGATTTCAGCAAAGCTAAGAATGGTTAAACGCTGCATTTAGTTGTGATAATCATTCGTTAATTAACGTTAAGTATTCTTAAGGAAATAAATGTCAAAGAAACTAAAACTAACTTCCACTTATGAGCTGACCCCTTGAGCATATCATAAACTGGTACAAGTTCACCTGGGACAAAAACTGGCTTATTACTTCCGGATTCACATAGCCAGTTGGAACTAAAATGCAAGTCGGTTTGTTTTTTTTTTTTTTCAAGACTTTTAGCCGTGGGCAATTAAAACAGGCATTTAGCTGAGGAAGACTCCAATGAATTTGGAAAACTCTGCAAATGGCTCTGCCAAATTCCCGCTGCCAAATGTTCGCACATTTCGATCGGCGGAACATTTATCAAAAACAGGGGGCGACGGCATTTGGCCAAGTTCTGGCACGGCATTAGCCACGCCCCTAAGCAGGGCCCTCATTGCTTATCAATTGCAATGTGAGCCCACCAAAGTTGGCTCCATAACTTGCTGCTAAAAAAAAGAAAACACCAAAAAAGCAGTAGGAAAATAAAATAAGCGAAAAGCAGAGGGAAAATCCAAGGCATTTAACTCGCAGTGACAGGCCCCTCGGAGCCCCTGGGCGGCCCACTAATGGTCAAAACTTATCGTCAAACTTAAATGGGATTTTATTATCGTCGCCAAAAACTTCAACTTCAATGCTCTTGTCCCCAGCCCACCCCCCCGGCCCCTTCTTGGAAGCCTTTGCGGGGCCTGAGAATGGGCTTGGTCCCAGAGTTTTTGAGTCGCGAGGGCGTGGAATATAATTTTTCTCTGCGATTCTTTGACGCTTTTTTTTGCCACGTCTAATGCGCTGATTTATATATAATACCATAATTATAATGCACTTGGTTCTCATGGATTGCAGCACCACCGCGACGACTATTTTTGAGGTCGCCCCACATAAATCTTGTCAAAATTGTGCATTCTTCTATACTTTTCGTTTTAATTAACTCGAGAATTGCTTAATTACCAAGCGAATTAGAAAAACAAGGTAAAAAATTGCACGGCAGAAGTCATAAGAAGTGCAGCGATGTGAGCGACGTGTGCATCTCTTGGCCCGGTCGCGTTGGCAATTAATGTCAATCAAGTTGGTGAGATACAACCGGCAGCCCGGCAAGGCGATCCGAGCCATAAAACCGCAGACTCCCGCGGCACAAGGAGAACGTACGAGCGATTCTGAAAGGTGATCCTCACCCAAGACCAGAAGACGAATCATTTTCATACCATTTAATGTCAAAACAATTAAACTATCGAAAATTAGAAACACAAAAAGATCATGTTCCAAATGTTTTTAGGAAGCAACAGTGGTCAAATATAAGAGGAATAGGTAATTATAATATATATTAAAAAAATGGATTGCTTCAAATAATTTCTGAAATCTTACTCATAGTTTTAAATATCATTCTTGGTTTTAAAATTATAATAACCCTATTATTTTTTTTTCATTTATCACAGCTGCATTGCGACAAAATTGGATGTCAGCTGGCACACCTCTTGAAAATATTTAATTTGCGGAATTCTTTTGCTGATTTCTTCAAAAGCTTCATAAATTATTCAGCAGAGGAAAGAACAGCCAGCCAGCCAATAATTTTCTGGTGAAATCATAAATATTTTCAGCTTTTCCGCCCCAGCCGAAGACTGGCTCTGCTCACTGTGTTCAGGCGGGCCACTTAAATTAGTTAATGAGCTCTGCATGAGTTCGTCATGAAAACCGCGAAACCTTAAAAACTGAAAACTAAAAAAAAAAGCAACAACAAAGAATAGACGAATAAACATAACAATATCCGCTGCAAAGTCAAAAATGCAAAGCCAAAACGAAGCAGAACAAACACAGAGAATAATGGCAAAAGCAATTTAAAGGTGCGGAGTCAGGAAAGTGGCAAACAAATTGGCAAAACGACAGAAACAAGCTAACACACACAAGACAGAATTTGTTTCTGCAATTGCTGGCAACATTGAACTTTAAATGGTAGCAGAGAGCCCCACATGTGATTGCGATTCTCGATCTGTTGGACATTTTATATATATATTTCTGTAAAGTATTTTGTATCTGTATCTGCGATGACATCGAAACTGGAAGCCATTGGCCCGGACTCTCGGGCCAAGTACGTCACGATGATGATGAAGATGAAGATGAAGATGATGGGGCATAAAAAGCCACATTGCGATCGATCGATTTTCCCAGCAGCAAATTAATTAAAGTACAATTTTTGGAGTACAAGCCATACAAATTGCCGAGAGCAGCCATGCAGCAACACCTTGACCTTCGGCGATGATAAATGGTTGGGCGAAGATCGCCAGAAAGAAATTTTGCTACAATTTTAATTAAAGCCAAACAAGCCGTTGAGCAGATCAAAATTGGTTTAGTGCCGGAGTGTGCAGTGTGGAGTGTGGAGTGCCTGGGTTAGGTAAGTAAAACAATATTATTTAGCCATAGAGTCATAAAAGGCCAACCGGAAGCGAAAGGTCACTGGCAAGGCCTGAATAATTGCTCGTCCAGTGCGTTAAACGCACAATAACGAACATTTAAAAGTCAATTATGGAGCAGAGCGCATCTCCGATTCGAAGGTTCGCCTCGGAATTGATTCCGTCAGTCGCCTTGCTGAAATGCTGAAAGTTGCTCAATTTGTCAGAGACCTCTCCTGATGCTGCTGTCAGTTATTTATTGATTTCATTTTATTGCACATCGATTGAGCACACACATTGTTCGCACACGCACTGGCTCCTTAATGTTAATTGCATTTCCATCGACTTACAACTAATTGAAGCGACGCGGCGCCCAAGTAACAATAAATGAGATGGAAATTACTTAATATCTAAGTTAGCATTTAAACACGATTCGAAATGGTAGAATGTCATTATTTGGTATTTGGTTGAAGCCGCAGAACAATGGCTTTGGCCATTTGTGGGGCGTATGTTCTCTAAAGAATTTATTGTTGTTGCGATTCAAATGGTATTTTTTACGGTCTTATCAATACTAAGATCTTATGATTGGATTGATTCAAGGATTTGTGTTAAAGAAATTCCTTAAGATTTTAAGGATTTAAGGATTTTAACTTGTGTTCATGAGCAGAAGATCTCAAAAACTTGAAGAAATCTTTTTAAAATTTCGGTAGTTATGCATGTTTAAATATCAAAATGATATATTTTATAAAAATGTAATCTTTAGTCTTTTTAAAAAATTCGTTTCTTTAAAAACTTCAGAAAGAATTGTCTCTATTTATGCCTTGGCTACTCAACTCTTTCGCTTAGACTACGAAAGTCCTTAGCCAAGTTAAGACGTCAATAAGAAGTCAATGTGGAAGGCTCGTTCTTTACCAAAAGAACCTTTAATTAACAGGAAACAGGATCTCTAAATTATTGCACTTCGTTTTAGAGCATCGTGTTGGTGTCTTAGAACTAAGTTAACAATTACTTATAGCCTAGATTGCACTTTAGGCCGCTTTCCTGGGCCTGACTCAATGCTTGGCGCCGCTCTCGAAGCTGACGTCCGCGTGGAAGCCCGTGTCGTCGGCATGATAGATCACGTTCTGGATGCGTCCGTCCGGCAACAGGATGTGGTACTGGCCGCGTGTCACGCCGTGCAAGTCACGGTTCTGCTTGTGGCCAAAATCATTGCCGGTGTGGAAATCACGTATGCGATAGCCGAACGCATACTTTGAGGCGTACTGCTGCAGCTGCAACGAAGATGCAAAGATATATATATATATATATGTATTTGGGTCTGATAAGTTGGTTATGTATTTGGCAAGATTGTTCACTAAACCGATAAGTTGCATTCACCGGCGGTGGGGAGTATAAGAGCTTCTGGCTTCATCACACGCCCATATGCACATTCCACACTGCAGTGCAGTGGGGAATTCGTGCGCATGCTGAAAAGTATGCGATGCAAAATGCATCAAGCACACTGTCATGTACACTGTACAGTGAACACGAGGGGCGGTGACAATGCTCAGACAAAAATAATAATAAAATAATAGGGAAAGTCTGCTGATTGAAAGAAAAATATGCATTTTGGGTAGGTTGAAAGTGTTGTTGTTTTGGGTTTTTAAATTGATTTGTACGAAGAAGGTATTAAAACTTATAAAAATCCCAGAAATATTCCAAATTTGTAGGGAAATTTTTAGCTTTAGGGTAATATTTAAAATAGGGTACAGAAAAACGTTTTTCATTAAGATTAAAAAACCATGACAAAAGTAATATTCTTTATAAGAAGATACTCTAGGCTGTTCCAGAAAAATCCAAAAGTTTTTAAATAATAACAAAGAAATGGAAATTTTCAAGAATTTTAGAAAACTGATGAAAAAAAAAACAAGTAAGAGGACGCATCATTTTTTATATTAAGATTAATATTTTGAAATTAAACCCCGAGTAATAGATTTTAGAAGAAGTTATTTTGGTAGCTTCATAAATCTCTCCTTAAGAAAGTGTCTTAAAGTATGCAATGATATTTTTTAGTTTTCAAATTCAGTGTTTAAGTTATTTATCCTTATGTTGGATACCTTTTAACAGTAGTAGTAGTCTATGTAGCTTATATATTATATTTATATTTTATACTGTTTCAAGAAGGGTATTTCCCTGGCCCAATTGTTACATTTAAACCACCGAAAAGGGGAACTTGGCTGTTTTCGGTAACCATAGCTGGAGGAGGACCTGATGATGATGATTGGACTGCCAGCGGAGTCGGGGGAATGGGTATAGGAGGTCTGTCACTCGCACGGCTCCGTTTGTTATGCATGCGATTGTAAATTGTATCGAGGCGGGAGGCGCGTGCGTAATGAAATTTGCAACAAAATACGAGACCAAGTCCCCGAGGTCCCCCACGATTTGCCTAACCCCCTCGCAAAAAACCGGTGGCACTCGCTGTGTGCAGCATAGATTTCGTTTTGTTGTTGTTGTGTGTCGTGAACAATTTGGGTTTTGCCTTTTTATTGTAAGTATTTCGCAATTCAGCGGGATGGAAGTGGAAGTGAAATAAGCGAGCGTGTGAGCCGAAATTCGCCAGGATATGGAGGGGGCGGATGTGGCAAGGGGATGCGTGTGCGTTTCCGTTTCCGCTCATTCAAATGCTCGGGATCTCGGCGACAATTGTTGGCAACTTTCGCTACATGTTTCGGGCTGCCTCACTCTCTCTGCGGTTTTTATGGGCTCCGGCCCCAAGATTTGTGGCAAACTTTTTGATATGTTAATGAGTTGTAAATTAAGTTTAATTAAGTTACATTGTCGACTAGATTTTACATTATTTTGTCGCCGCTTTACCGAAATGCGAAATGTTATTCCTCCGTGTGCTGCCACAAAGCAACAAAAGTTTCTACAGACTTTAGAAAATTTATAGACCTACCAACGGGGGAGAGGAAGTTTTGTGTGTCGAGTGGAATTCCCTCTTGATTACAAGCCTGATTGACATTTGTTTTAGCGAGTTTTTACTTTCAAAGATGGAGGTTTCCCCCGTCTCACCAGCCAACAGGATGAACATAATTAATAAATTCTCTGCTCCAGCAATTTGCCAACATTTGCACTTAAATTCTTTTTTTTTAGGAAGCTTCTTCTTTTCGTCTCGTAATGAAATGCAAAAAATATTTCTGCAGCATTGTGGCGTTGGTTAGGGCTTCATTAACAGCACGGAAAAAATGTTAATAGATTGCGATATGTCTGGGCATGAAATTGAAAAAAATCCGCAATAAACCAGAGCAGCGGGAAAATATGCAAATTTGTGTGGAGAGCGTCCAGACAAGATACAAAAAACTTACTGCAAGGCTCTGCAGTTTGGAATTTCATTACCAGTTGATTTGATTAAAGTGAACATAATTACATTGCAGATGAAAATGTTGAGGGGGGAGAAAACGAATGTTTGCTTTGGAAAAACAGGCTTAAAAATATTTATTCGACAATGGAATACCCGGTTATCGTTCAAGAAGATAACATGGCCTACTTTTAGGTGCTAGGAAATCGAGTTTTCTATTCGGTGTTTTTATTTCTACATCACTCTTTATTTATAAGAATTATTTGCTCAATGTCATCTGTACAATTTATTTTCCCCAGGGGAATATCCGGTAATCGCTTTATTTAAAAACATGGCATATTTTTAGGTGCCTAAATCTTTTGTTTTTAATTCGTTTATTTATTTTTAACATCCCAATTTTACTATATTCCTACTTGGTTCATAAGCTAATATATATACTCCCCAACTACCAGGTATAACTATAAAGCCCAGCCAAGTGGAAGCCGAATCAGATCACGTGCCATATTGAACTGGACGGAACTGGGAGAGCTTTATCCACTTTTTCCGATGACGTGGCCAGTTTTTTGTGCCATCGTCGCCATAGCCATAGCCATGGCCATCGCCATCGTTGGCTAAATAGATAGATGGATGGCGGTGAATATTTGCCTGGCCAAATATGACAAAAGTGCATCTCGGGACAAGGTTTATTGCCAAACTCGGATTCCATTGGCACTCAATTTTATCTTTTTCTGTTTGCATTTAACACGTTTCCACTAGCCGGTCGCATTGGCTTTTAGCGAATTGTGCAGCGGGTCGAGTGCGAAATGCAATTTGGGGCCAAACTACGTGAGTTCGTTTAGTTGCGAGTGAGCGATCAGATGGCCGAAGTATGTCCAAATTGACATGCCGAGCAGCTTCCAACTTTCTTTCCTGTCCCCAAAAGCAATAAGCCACTGGCCTTCTCCTGCTCTATACAACTGCTCTGGTAACTTAATGCGCCATTCCCACTCTCCGACCCATTCCCAGCTTGTTTTGGATGAAAAGGGGGTGTGGAAGTCCTAACGAGAAATGCCTTTGACATCGGACATTGAAGCTGAAGGCGTTGCCTGACTTTTATTTCTTTTAATTTGCATGTAATCAGCATTGTTTCTGCACAGCATCCCCATCCTGCTCTCTTGGCTTTGTCATCTCATCTGCGCTCATTAAAATGTTTTTGCCTTTTGTTTGGCCTGCGGCATTGGACTGGCCTTAACCCCTGACTGCCCCGCACTCTCGACTGGCTGACTGGCGACTGCCGACTGCCTGACTGGCCGACCTTGCGGTTAACCCTTGCGGCCATCGGGGCCCAGGATGTTCATTATCCGTGGGTGTGGCGCAAATCATTGTGTGACTTGATTTCACTCTGATTTTCCACTTAATTCGATTTGTTGTTTGGCTGTCAGGTTTTTGCGGTTGAAACATCAAGAAACGTTGACCGCCGGCTGGCAATTATAAAGCACCATGGCAGAGTCCGGGCAAAAAAGAGTTTAAAATTAATCAAGAGAAAGGAAAGGGATTTTAAAGAAAAAGTTATATTGAGCTAGGAATGCGTATAAATTGTATTTAAAATATTTAAGAAATGAAAACTCTGTAAGCTATTAAATCCCCCTCCCTCATCTGTTTCATTTTAAGAGGAGTAATCATATCTGATTGTTACAAGCTGAGAAAGCTCTTAAGAAATATAATTTAAGTGGCAAGGAGCACAGGATTTCGTTGAATTAAAATTAAATTTCCACATGACTCCAGTCTGGGCGGTAGGGCCTTTCCCCCTGTAAGCTCGTTCTTAGCCATTCAAATCGTTGCGTTAGCTACCCTCTTCAATTAGCTCATGATTTGCACTCAGCCGGAAAGGATTGCCAGCTCCTCTCCGTACACTAATCCTGGTTGGGTAACTAAAGCCGACCCCCTAGCACATCCCCCCAACCCAACCAAGGCCCAAAGCTGATGCTCCCTCCGCCTCTGATGCCCCCGAGTGTTGCGTTTATTATTCACACAATTCGTTTAAGCGCTGCAAACACCTCGTACCGAAACCCAAAAACCTCAAGGGACACTGGCAGAGATTCCATGGGTAAGTCGGGCGAGGAGGGGAAATGTGGCAGTTGCAGCTGCATGCTCATTTAAAATTGAACAAGGACTGGGTTGGGACCGAGTCCGAGCCAAATCGCATTTAAATGGAAATAAATGTTGTGTCCAAACAATTTACAAAAACCAATTTTACAATGTAATGCGTTCGGAGCCGCCTCAGTGCCATGTGTTTGTGGGTGGCGGCGGCGGCGGATGTGGAGTTGTCTGGGCGGCGGGCTTGGGTCTGGGGGAGGCTGGCCAGTGTGAAAATCCCCATCAAGTGGAACGTGTTCAACAGCGTTCGTCAGGCAAATGAATGTCCTGGGCTCGTTGATGCCACACGGCAGCCATTGACACAATTGCCGAGCGACGAAACTTTTTGGCCACGCAATTATGAATGGAGGCAGCAGCAGGAGCAGGAGCAGGAGCAGGAGCTAGAGCAGCTCCAGAAACCGCAGGACGATGATTAGACCAGCGGACCGACCTCCTACGAAAATTGTTGTATAATTTACCGGCGAGTGCCGGAAAATGTGCAGGGAATGGGAAATTTTAAATGCAACCTCCCACAGTTTTTATGGCTCGCTTGTTAGCAATTTTCCTGCTCTAACCAAAATTGAGTTATCAGTTTGTTGGCTCTGCGCTCGGTCTGATTGCGTGACAGCTGCTCCTGCCCCCAGCTTCGAGCCACCAGCTCCTCTTGCTCCCTTTTAGCCCGGCGAATCCGAGTCGGAAAAAATCCATCTAACGAAATGGCAGAGCAGCAAGAAAAATGTCAAACTACGTGATTTTTATGCGAATGTGACTGTCAATACGTTGCAAACATCATTGGAATAGGAATACGAATAGGAATAGGAACAGGAACAGGAGCAGCAGCCGGAGCAGGACCCGGACCCAGAGCCAGAGCCGGAGCTGGAATAGCAATGGAGCTGGGACCGACTACACATAGTTTTTGCAACATTTCACCCTTCTCTGCGGACAGGAATATTAGCTGCAGTCGGGGCATGTGGTTTATTATGGGTAGCGAATGAAGTGAAGCTAATTTAAAGTCAACCATGGGGTCAGGGATGTGCCGGGCGAGCGGCCAAAGTTGTCAATTTCGGTTGCCTTTTGTTCGGAGGCTCCTTCACTTGCAAATGCTGGCTTTAAAGGGAAATCAAACCCCAAACCCAGACCATCAATTGCACGACAAAGGCACTCGAAACACATTAGCAACACATGCCCAGAGGATCACAGGGGGCAGTCAACCTTTTTTGGGCTCGTAAAGCACTCGAAAGAACCCTTTTGTCGAGTGATTTTCAATTCTAAAGAGCCAAGAACTTATAATCGGGGAACATGTGTTGGCCGGGCTCCATTAAATAAAACTTAAATCCCAGGCAACCTCTTTTCAACACTTGCAAAAATATGTTGCCCAGGAGGAGGGGCAAAGAAAACAAGCAACAGCAAAAGGGTTGAAATAAAAATGAAATTAAAATATGTGAGTGGGAAACGGAAAATATTGCACCTGCAGATGGCAAGAAAACACAAACAGTGGCCAGTAAGGTACAGTGAAGACTTGGTAATGGGAATAACATAACACTGAGCTCATTTGAAAATATTGAAGTTTTCATAAAATCATTTAGAGTAAACTCTAAGCCTTATAGAAATCTAAGTATAACAAAAACTTGGAAATCTTGTCCTATTTTAATTTAAAACAATTAAAGTCTATAGATTAACTTTTTATATTTAAAATATGAAAAGAAATCAAATTATTTGGCAGTGAGCAATAGTTGGATAGTTTTTATAATCAAAATAGAATGTACACTCTATATCTGATGTTTTTCTTAAGAACTTATCTCATGAGATAGATAATTCTATATACTATTAAAATTATGCGATTAAACGTTATGTAAATCATTAACAACCTCTTTATTTATACCTAAAATCATGTGAAACTGTAGTGCTATGTTAGCCACATTGCATAACATGGCTAAAACCACTTAATTCCATGCGACTTCCACAAGTTCAGGCCACGGAAGTCGCCCTGTAAGGGCCCATGACGGACTGAGTGACGACCATTACCGACCATTTCGACCACAATAAAATGACAAATGCCCGAAAAATCTGACCATGTCCGCACACGTTAGAAGGAGCAGCAGATGCCGTCAAACAAGTCCCTGGACGGGCATTGCAACGGCAGGCTGGACCATTGGTCCTCGACTCCGGAAAGGTCCCCCAAAGCTGCCTAGCCTCCACCCTCAGCCACCCCTAAACTTGAGCCTAACAAGTGTCGTTTGCCTGTCAGAGGCGGACGGATCGGACGGACAGAGGACGAGAAGGAGCAGTAGCAGTAGCAGGACCAGGACAGTGTCCAGGGCCCATCATGACCATCGGGCGGCGATTTTGGGGTTTTAACAACCAGACCAACCGAGCGACAGGCAATGGGGCTTAGTCCGATGACGACAACTGGGACGGGTACAAGGCGAAAGCCTATTAAAAATCATGCTAAACGGCAGTAAAACAATGTGTGTTTCGGCACCAGCTAGCTGCACAGCCACAGCCACAGCCAGCTTTCGGGCCTTGTTTACTGGCACTGCTGCACTCTTGGCCAGCTTAATGCGCATTAACGCTAAAGTCGAGAGATGCAGGACAAGATATCCCCGTTGCAATTTGGTGACGCCAATAAATAAAACGTAATCAGCTTTTCGCCCACGACCCCGGCCCCGTCCGAGAATCAAATCAAATTGCTGCTGCTCGCTGCAGAATAAAATAAGAGATACTTTTGGCTCAGCTCGAAAACAATTTTAAGTAGATTGGCAGCGTCGACAACAGGGGGGACGAGAGTCGGTGCCGGAATACCAGAGTATTTTCGAGTTTTATAGCATGTTGTCCTTTTTGCCTTGTTTTTTTTTTAAGATTTTTACGGGATCGAAAAAGCGAGTTTTGCGCTTGAAGAAAAGGAGTTTGGGTTGATATGGAAAATTATAATGGCTTGAATGGGGTTTATTGTACGATTCAGATGAATTAGAGGGTATCTTTTAGTATTTTTGAAAGGGTTTTATATTAATTTACTAAGTATTTTACTAAGTGAAATATAACTTATAAGAGTGTAATATATATTTTTTCGGCATTTAAATCATTTTAGGCCGTTTGTATGCGGAGAAAATACATATTATAAAGCCTTGTTTTTTGAGATTTTCCTGAATCTTACGGCATTGAATAGGTGGTTATGCTTTTAAAATAAAGGAACTCCGCTTGATATATAAAATTATAGTGCGTTGAATTTCCCTATTGTTCGAATCAGGAGAATATGAGGCTTGCTTTAAGTACTTTTGATAGGTTTTTATATTAATTTAGTAAATATTTTACTAATTGAAATAGAACTTATAAGAGTGTAATATATTTTTTTGGTATATAAATAATAATAAAGCTGATAAAAATTTCTATGCGAAGAAAATACATATCATAAGCCATTGGTTTTTTATTTTCCAAGAATTGTACGACATTATAAAATCAGTTTTATTGTTAATACAAAAGAGTTTTGGCCAAAATCTGAAATTATAATACCTTGAAGGGTTGAAAGTGTTTCTATTAAGTATTTTTAATAGGCTTGCAAATTATTTTGATTATATTTTACTAAGTAAAATAAAACTAATAATAGTTAATAGAGAGCTTTACCACTAGTACCTATTATTTTTATAGGTATAATTATTATATTCTGAATATAAGTAGCTATAAATTATACTCCCACATTCATATTTGAGATTTATTATTAAAGAAATATTAATAAGGGCTGGGTAATGCATATTTCTAAACGACTTTTGTTTCCGAAAGGTGCTTCTTTAACAGCCTGTTGATTTAAAAACCTTGCTGAAGCGAAATCTTGTGTGACTTTCGCATGTTTCCCAATTCTCCTACAAAACTCTACCCATTCCAAATATTTTGTGTACAATTTTTCGAATCAAGTTCTCCTTGACCTCCTATTGTCAAAAAAAAATTTGTAGTCCTGAGCGTAGCCCGGCATATAGTTCATTTTATTCGTACGCCGGTAGAGAACAGATCGTTAGTTTTAGTAAAATAACAGAAAAAATTCTCGGTCAACCTTTTTCTTTGAAGTTTTTTTCGGTTTCTTTGAAACACAAAAAAAAAAAACGTAACAAATTTTAAAAGTGTGTGAATTAAATACGGGCATCCTCGCACAAGTTTTCGGTGTTAGTTCGTTGCGTTCGCGGGGACTTGTTCGAAACCCGATACTTACTTTTCGGAAAATAAAAACAACTAGCAACCAGTCACTATGAACAAGATGGGTCGCGTCCAGAGCTCGATGATGGTGGTCTCTAGGGTCCTGTGCAAGGCGAGCATCCTTCGCAGCGATGCTGTGCGCTTTGCCTGCGCCGATTCCAAGGCCAAGATGAAGGGCTTGGTCGTCGGTCTCTACCAGAAGGAGGGCAACAAGGACCCCAGGCTGACGCCCGCCGGCCAGGCCATAGACAACAGGGTGCACGGTAAGCTGATGAAGGCTATCTGCGAGACCAAGCTGGACGGTCGCCTGGGCCGCGGCAAGGTCTTCCACAATCTGGACCCTGAGTTTGCGGCGGTGGCAGTGGTGGGCGTTGGCCTTGAGGGCATCGGCTTCAACGAACTTGAGATGCTGGACGAGGGCATGGAGTTTGTCCGCGTAGCCGCCGGAGTGGGAGCCCGCGCCCTGCAGGAGCAGGGAGTCAGCCAGATTTCCGTCGATGGCATGGACTACGCGGAACAGGCTGCCGAGGGCTCTCAGCTGGCCGTCTGGCGCTTCACCGATAACCTGGCCAAGAAGAACATTCCGACTGTGCCCCAATTGGAGCTGCACGACTCATCGGACCACGAGGGTTGGACGAGGGGCATCTTCAAGGCAGAGGCCCAGAATCTGGCCCGCCGGCTCAGCGATGCCCCAGCCAACTGCATGACCCCCACCATGTTCGCCCAGAGCGCTGTGGACGCTCTCTGCCCCTGCGGCATTACCGTCGAGGTGCGAACAATGGACTGGATTGAGGCTCAGCGGATGAACGCCTTCCTGATGATCGCCAAGGGCAGCTGCGAGCCGCCAGTGCTGCTCGAGCTAAGCTACTGCGGCACGTCGCCCGATGACAAACCCATCCTTTTCGTGGGCAAGGGCATCACCTTCAACTCAGGTGCCCTCAACCTGCGCCCGTGCAAGGGAATGGAGGAGTACCGCGGCAGCATGTCCGCCGCCGCCTGCTGTGTGGCCATGATGCGCTGCATCGCTGCCCTGTCCTTGCCCATCAACGTCACATGCATCATTCCGCTGTGCGAGAACATGCCGTCGGGCATGTCGGCCAAGCCGGGCGACGTGGTCACCCTGCTCAACGGCAAGTCAATGGCCGTCCGCGACCTGGACAAGGCCGGAGTAGTGGTGCTGTCGGACGCAATACTTTATGGCCAGAAGACCTACCTGCCTCGCCTGGCAGTGGACATTGCTACGCTCAACACTGGCGTGAAGAAGGCCTTTGGTGGCGGTGCCACCGGCATCTTCTCAAACTCTCACTACATCTGGAAGCAGTTCCAGCGTGCCGGCTCCATCTCTGGTGATCGCGTTTGGCGCTTGCCCCTGTGGCAGTACTACAAGAAGCAGGTCACCGACGAGTGGTCCTATGATCTGAGCAACAATGGACGTGGACTGGCCACCTCCTGCCTGGCGGCCGCCATCCTCCACGAGCTGGTTCCCTGTGTGGACTGGGCGCATCTGGATACCCGCGGCACCGGCCTGATTTCCAAGTACGGACTGGTGCCGTATCTGACCAAGAAACGAATGACTGGACGTCCCACACGAACACTTGTTCAGTTCGTTTACCAAATGGCTTGTCCGGACATGAAGTGAGGCGTCGAGCTACGTGAAGGTTCTGTTACCGTGTGATCTGCACTTAATTGCCGAAGCGATGCTATGCTTCTCATGTTAAATGAATTTGTATTGAATTAAAAGTAAATTAAGGGTTTTCGGCGTAAAATGAAAGTTGTTTCTCTCATAAAAGTGATTTTATATAGAAGAAATATTTAAGCAGTCGTAGCAAGCTTTTCTTTCTCAGTCTAATTTCATTAAAGTTGTGATTCCTTAAGCTCTCTGTTAAACCGGAATTCTCCGCAACGTGTGCTCGGGCTTGTGTCTGTCTGGTCGCTTTTAACACGCAGATAGACTTCGCATCTTCAAGATACTTTTCTGTGGCCTTTTGCCTGGCTGCACACAAAGGCGCGCCTTGCCTTTCGGTTGGCCAAAGAAATACAGATAAATTAAATGCAAGAAACCCAACAACCAGGGGATTCTGCAAAGTTTTTCCGCCATTGAAGGAAAAATGTTAATTCGGAGCCGCGTGTGGAGTCGAGTGCATTTTCCTGGCACACGCTTCAAGTGCTTGAGGTGAGCCAAATGAATATATATATATATCGTATCAGTTGCTCTGTGGCGATATCAATTGCTACAGACAAGCGTCCAAAAATAAAGTGGCATTGACACTCTTAGAAAAAACGATGTAAAACAATTAAAAGAGATCTAAAGAGGGATGTGTGTACTTGGGAAATATTTGTAATTTGTATTTTGTTTTTAAGGCAGAAATATTAGTAGAAGTTCGGTTTAAGG
The DNA here is from genome assembly GCA_008042675.1 of Drosophila seguyi. Taxonomy (NCBI): domain Eukaryota; kingdom Metazoa; phylum Arthropoda; class Insecta; order Diptera; family Drosophilidae; genus Drosophila; species Drosophila seguyi. Next base: position 55,362 of record VNJU01004340.1, read on the forward strand.
ATCTGTTTAATTAAGAGCTATACCAGTCATGGAATAATTTGAATATATTAATTTTCCTTTTTTTTGAGCCCCTTGAAAGTGATTTTAAAATAAATACAGACACTTCTCGCCGTGTGCCCTCACAGACTACTGTCGGAAGGGATAGTACTATATCGTAATGAAAGACGAAGTCGTTTGCATTGCTTTTGTGGCTGCGTTGCCAGGTAGCAGACGCAGCCTGGGACAGATTCCGGGCGGGAACGGAGGGAGGACTCTGGCTAACGACATTGAAAATGCTTGTCGAACTTGAAAATTATTCGATTAAGTGCATTACCGGCGAGACATGGATCGGCAATCAAACTGAATTGCACACAGACTCCGGTGACTCGGGAAGACTGCTGAAATTCGAAGGGTTGCTGCAGGGGGCGGCGGCAGCTGGGGGATTCCCATTGTTGTGACTGGCGCAGTGGAGTGTCTGCTCCCATATCCATTCGGAACTGGTCCTGGTCGTCGTCCTGGGAATGTTCCTGCTCCTGTCCTGCAACCCACTCCCGTGTTTGCTTGTTCGTGGCCGTCTTATTTATGTTGATTGTGTTTTTGCCTATGCCAATCAATGGGGCACGCTTTCGGGGAGTGCTAAGCCTTTTGTGGAGCGCCCCAAGGTATGCTTTAATTTAATGCATTCGGGGAGCTCACTCTTCACAGGTACAGTGCGACCTCTACGTAATGAACTGCACATATATTTTGCAGGTCTTTTGAAGCGTTTCAGGGTAGTAATAGGAAAACTTATCGATATTTTATGCTTAGATATAGGAATTGACATTCTCTTAACGTCTCGATATTTGTGGAAAAATCAATATTCTGATTGTATCAATAATAATCGGTTCTTGAAACTTTAAATCCGATAATTTAATTTATTTTCATTTTAGATACTTACTTCATAAGTTAATGCAGAATCGATATATGATGCATAGGCAGATATATAAATCGATAATTTAACATTACGAAAGTTACGCGAAAAATCGATATTTTAGTAATTGTAGTAATTTTACTTTAAATGCCATAATTTAGGGTATTTAATAAAATATAAAATTTTATATTGGTAAACGCGATTTATTATCGATTTTTCAGAATATGAGGGAAATAATTCGAATGACAATAAACATTTGATATATCGATATGTATGGATATTTAATGTTAAGGCCGACAAAAGAATGTATACTGAAACGTTGCGATAAAAATTTAATTATTTGATAGTCTGATTACTTCGTTATAAAACGTTTAAAATAATAATTGTATGTCCTTAAAAGTTTCTCGAGCTGAGAGTGTTATATTATGTAACATAATAGAACAACGTATTTAACCTTAAATTATTTAATTGAATTCTGTTTTTCAATTACCTTAATAAATTCCCAAGAAGGCTATGCCTTAGGGAAGTCCACCTGCACTTGATTATATTCCAGGGGTAATTAATTCTAAGCCTCTTAAGCCCCCAAACCCACTATCCCCCTACTCACCGACTTGTCCTCCTGGCTGTGAACAAAGTGCAGCCCATTCACGCCCTTGTCCGCGTCCAGTTCCGCCGGCAGCACAGTGGCCACCAGTTCATGATGATGGTGCTCTTGAGGGTGCTCCAAGTGCTGATGCTGGTGCTGGATTTGGTGCTGAATCTGAGGCTGAATCTGGTGCTGAATCTGATGCTGATGCTGGTGCAGTGTGGCCACCGTTGGATGGTGCACCACATGCTCCACAGTGGTCACTTCAGGCTCCTGCATATGCGGCACGCCCTCGTAGCCATTAGACAGGCCATGGCCATGGGTGTAATCGATGTAGGAACTGGGCGTGGGCAGCTTGGTGCTTGAGACCGGGGGCAGCTCCTTGACATCGTTGTTGCCGGGCTCGATGATGGGCACATATTGCTTGGTCTTGGCCATGCCGATCAGTCTTCCCGGCTGAATGCCCAGGTGTCCATGCTCCGCCAGGGTTTTCAGAGTGGGAGCCGGAGATGCACCCTGGCCTGGGTGGAACAGGATCGGGGCAGTGCTGTCCTGGGGACGATCCACCAGCTGCTTGCCCTGCCGCTGCAGCTTGGCCTGCATCTCCTTGGCCAGCAGGTAGGTCAGTCCGTGGATCTGGTCATCCGGCGACTTGCCAATCAGCGTGGACAGCTGCTGGAACTCGGGAAGCTGTTTGTAGTGCTCCTTGAGGCTATCCGCCGGGGCATGGTACTCGATCTTGATCAGCGGCGAGGCTTCCGGCTGGGCCTCGTACTGATACTGCTGCTGCTCCTGGGAAGTCCCGTAGATGGCCGGCGATTCGGCCAGCAGGGGATCCGGCTTGGAGGGTCTGAACTGAGGCACAATCACGTCCAGGGACTGGGTGGGCGGTGGTGCCAGCTCAGCGGTGTAGGTGTGGTGCACCTCCTCCACGGCCACCGTGGGAGCTGGGACCGCCTCCTGGACCACAATGGGCTGGGCAATGGTGGGAGCGGGTGCCACAAAGTTTGGCTTGTACACATACCGCAGCTGCTCCACCACGGGCACCGGCTGGATGTGCACCTGGACGGGAGCTGGAGCCGGAGCCGGAGCTGCCGAGGGTTCCGCTGTCTTGTGGATATATTTGACGTAGTTGCCCAGTGGCTTCAGGCCGTAGGCCACGGGCTTGGCCTTGTAGTGCTCGTAGTCGGACTTCTGGGCAGGCACATACTTCACGTACGCCTTGCCGCCGTGACCGTCCTTCATCAGGTGGCCGATGACCTTCTGGACCTCGTGGGGCAGAGTACTCAGGGATTTCTTGGTCTTCACGTGTCCGGAGCTGAGAGGTGACTCCTTGTAGACGTACATCCGCTTGGTCTCTGCCGTGGCCTCACCCGTGAGAATGTCGTTGTCCTCTACCCTGGGCGTGGTAGAAGTCAACTGAGTTTGATTCTTCGAATGGGTTTCCATGGTCAAAAGAGTGGGTGTTTCGGCAGATAACTGCTTCCCAGATCTTTGCGGCAAGGGCTTGGCATCCGCCAGCTCGAACTTGATCATTTGCGGAGCTGAGCGCTTGGAGCGCTTCGTCTTGCGAATCCTCACTTGAAAGGCCTTCTTCCTGTTCTCCTGTGGCCTGGCTGACCTGGTCGCCTGGCTCTGCAGATCCAGGGTTCTTGCCTTCTTGATGAGCTGAGCTGTGAGTGGATCTGGTTCCCGGGCGTCCGTCTCCTCGAAGGGAATCATCTGCACCTTGAACTCCGCCGGCTGTTGGGCGCCATTTACAGAGCGTCTGTGGCGTCGTGGCTTTCGGGATCGATCGCTTTTGGTGGTGGCCTTGGTGGTTTCAGCAGCCGGTGTCGGAGTGGTGTTGCTCTGAGGAGCGGGACTCGGACTCTCCTTTAGGGCCCTGGCATGATACTGGCGTAGGATCTGCTTCAATTCCGGACTGGGTTCCACGGCATCCGCCAGCTCGAAGCGCAGCATCCGCGGGGCTGTGGGCAGCTGGCGCTGTTCCCGCTTCACCCGGGACTGGATGTGGACAGGTGACCGGGTCTCCAGCTGCTCGTTGTACTGATTGAAGGCCGCCAGGTAGCTGTCGTCCGTGGGATTGTCAATGTGCCGCATGGAGCGGAAATTTCGCTGGTCAAAGTAGCGTTGCATGTCCTTAAAATAAGAGTATTTTTGATATTAACTGAAGTTAAGGGATTTTTTGTTTATTAAATATTTACTTCATAAGTGGAAAAGGTTTCCAGAGTGGGCAAACGTTGCCAGGTATCCGTAGCCTGGCCTGCAGTTAGGATCACAGCCAGGATCAGTAACTAAAAGAAAGAAAATGGTAAAGAGTTTGTAAAATTCAAATATTTTGTACAGAAATCTTGTCTCAAAATATAAATAAAAACTATAATAGTATAAACTATAAACTAAACTATAAAGTGTATATGGTGTATACATTCTTTAAAGCTTATTATAGTTTATTTGTAAGGCTTCCTCAAAGCAAAAACCCTTTAAAAATGTGTACTTGTGGTTTATAATACTTTAGCTCTCTTTTAACAGGTTTCCTTTTATTTAAAGCTTCCAAACATTTATATTTAATCCTTAGGAAACACGAAACCACTTGATAAGCAATCTCAATGCTCACATCTCCACTGATCGCACAAAAATAATAATTTACTTGACACCTGCGAGGGTTGAACCAACTTCAGTTTACATGTGCGCCCGCCCAGACCCATAAATAATCCGAATATGTCCAGCGGACCACTTGCTTTTTGGTCGTCTGCCGACTTTCACTTTCCACCAGTCCACACTTACATATTTGGACGGAAGCTGCCACAGACCTGACCAAAGACAGCTCGATTCTCGGCTTGGACTTAAGCCCCCGATCTCTTTGAGGGGAAATAATAAATAAATAAAGAAAAATAAAACAAAACGAGTTGCGCACGCGCCGTTTATCGTTGAGCAATTCTCCTCGGATCGGGGCAGCGATGGGTGTTGAATCGCCTGGCCCGGCTCATTCATTCATGCATCCACTTTCACGTCAACATGTTGAACTTGGCTTTTATGGCCATTAAACTCATCGATTTTCGATTTCAATTGCTTTTCTTACACTCTCGTTTTACGTAAGACCAATTACGGAGCTGGGATCGGTCCGAGTTGTGATGCAATGCGACGGGATGTATCATTAACTTACATTTCGCGACGGACTTCGATAAGAAAGTCATGAAGGAATTTCGATGGGTTTGTTTAAAGCATTCAAACTGAGACAGGAACTACAATTTTTGAACCAAAAATAACTAACTAAAAAGGCTAAACAAATGCTGGTTTTTTATTACTTAAATGGTAATAAAACTGCCATCTCAGCAGCAGCTTAAATAATTATTGATCACTATAAAAAAGATATTTATTTATTTAAGATATATATTCTTTTAATAAATACTCATATCAAAATGAAAATCGAATATATATTTCTCATAAATTCAGTGAGAACTTTAGTAACAAACCATAAATCCACAAATATTACCATAACACGCGTATATCTTTAAAGCAACTTCATTTATGTTTCCATTAAAAATAATCCATAATATAGTTAATGTAAAAATGTCTTAATTTTGAAATGCCATGGACCCTAGGGACTTATCTCTCACTCGCCTGCAGGCCATTTAACTAAGCCCATCGAGGCTAAATCCAAATGAACTGTCAACGGTCGTTAAAAATGCAACCGCGTAAACATTTAACGGCCGTTAAAACTGCGCCTGAGTGAATTTTTATGAACTTTTGCCAGCGTCAACGACTGTCGCCGCCCCACTCGGCCCTACCCCTTTTTGGCGCCGTTTTTCCGCCCACCCACACCCGCTGGGCTGGTCTGGGCTCTCCTCCATTCACACCGTCCAACATGCCGGCCTAGCAACCTGCGAACTGCATTTTCCCCCGCTACACCCAGTTTTCTACACTCAACCTCAGGCCCACACAGTTGGGTTGCATAAAATTTTATGTGCCTTCTATTTAACACTTTGGCTTTGGGTTCTCGGGATACACTCACTCTCCCCGGCGTTCAGTTTATTTTCCCGCCCGGAAAAGTGTCTTTTCATTTCAGTTGGGACACGCGTTGGATTCGTTTTAAAATTCAATAGAAAGGAGCGATAAAAATTGTTGCTATTTGCGTTTGTTTCCCTGTTCCCGTTCGCTCTGCCGGATTTTATGGCCTTAAAAGTGCTGCGAAAACTAGTTAACAATTCTTTTACGATCCGCTAAGAGGCGATGGCAAGGACATTTTCTTCTTCTCCTGCGTCCTCGTCTATCTGCATTTCAAAAGTTTGAAAAACTGAAACTTTAATATCTGCTTAGAGAAAGGGAGAGCTGAAGCTAAAGTTTGATTAAATTACTATTCTACAATTGCACATCTATTTGCAGTGTGCACTTATTGTTTTTACAATTTTTGAGAGCCATAAAATTGCCTTCATTCAGAATGTCTAAAACAAAAAGCAAATAAAAACAAGTTCTAGTTGTTTATCAAAAGCAAATAGTTAAATAGTTTGGACAGAACACCAAGCAAAGGGATGGCTTTTATTGTTTTAATTATTTTCTATTGCATATGTAGGAGTTTGTAAACAAAAAATGATAGAAATGAAATATTAAACTCTCTAATTTTATACATTTTTTGATCTTATATTATAGATTTCCTTTAAGAAGTGCATACTATATGTAGCATTTCCTTTCTCCAACCCGAAACCTCAAAGTTCTCGTTCACTTTCTTTCATTCCGGCCAGGTTGCTTCATTAAATGGTTTCTGTAATTGCCGTTTGGCCACAAGTTTGTATAATTGTTGGCTGCAATATGCGCTTACGGCTTCCTCTCTGTTGTTGCATGCAACAAGGCGGAAAAACGTGGCTCTGTCCCTCCGGAGTGTGGGCCAAGACCCAGACCCAGACCCAGAAGACCAAGACCAAGTCGCAGCCAAGACTCCAGGAGGGGCAAATGGGAGCGAGGCAGGCAAGAAAGACACAGCTTGGGCTAATTGTTGGCAGTGGGAGCCGTGGAAGTTACCAACTGATTGCGGCTGCAGCTGCAGTGGCGGCAGTTAGAACCAGTTTTTGGTCTTTTTCTAGGGCCAAAACCCAAGGCAAAGTCAAGTTCAATGCACATAAAAGACTCTGCTGGCCGGCGGCGGCAGAGGGGATGGCATTTCCTGGGCCACAAGGAAACTTTCGGCTCAAAAGAAATGCAAGAAATGGCCGCAAACTTTTTTCCATCCACTTAAATTGCAAATTTCCAGTTTCGATTGCAAATGTTGCTGCATTTTCCTTTCGTCCGGCAGTTGGATATGGATTCCAACTGCGATTCGGTTAGATAACCATAAAGCGGGCCCGTGCCGGGGTCATAAAATCAAGAGAGCTTTCCACAAAGCGAAACAATCAATGCCAGTTGCGTAACGAATTTTTCCATCCGAAAAATCCAAAAAAGAAGAGCCGGGAAAAGGCAAACAACAAGGCGAACGCATTGGAAATATTCGCATTCGGTTTATGATTTTTATGGCCGGTAATTAAATGAGTGCCGCAAAAAGCCTGGCCCCTGTTATTTCCTGGCTAATTGAAGTTCAAGTGCCAGCGCCTGGAACACGAAAATAAATTATTCGCAAAATGTGCGTGCCAAAAAACAACAGAAAAAAATATAAACACAAAAAAACTCGCAGACGAAAAACTGTGGCAGGCCATATGGAATGACTGGATCGCCCATTTCCTGCCGCTGCACCGCTGCCAGACAGTTTCCCAGGCCATTTTCACCCGAAGACTTTTCCCGGGCGCTTGTTGTTTTCACGCCTCAGTTGGCCTTGCCGCCTTGTTGTCTGTTATTTATATTAAAATTTCAGAATGATGAACCCTTTTCCACTTACCATTAAGGTGGGGCCAGCGCCGCAGATAGCCATTTTCCTTGGATAATGTCGGACGTCGGCGGAAGTTCGGCCAAATGAGGCGTCAAGTTGCACGTGGCACGTTGCACTCTTCGCGTTTCCACCAAAGTGGCAGTTCAATTTGTAATTGTTGTTTTATTTCTGTGTGTTTTTCTCCCACGATACTTTGTACTTTTCTTAAGTTTGGTATTTTTAATGCAATTTTAAGTGAGTTTTTGTTTGTTGAACTTTATTGTTTGCTTGGCCTGAAAGAGTATTTAACAAAAGGCATTTGTAGAGTGTGCTAATAGCTGGAGTTTGAAGTAGTTTGTGGGGTAAAGACCCAATTATTAATGCAAATATATTTAACTTTTAGCTAACTGTTTATATATTTTTCTATAGCTAAAATAAGCTCAAAACTTGGCAATGAACTTTAAAGTATTTCTTGTGTAAAGTGTTTTTTGATATGCTTTGCATTTGCCTAATATATCTGTGTAAAATGGTTTTTATGTCGTGTTTAAAACTTTAACAGTTATATTCTGACAGAAATTGTTCCGGTATTTATTTAAAACAACAAAGTTTCACTTTATTTTAATATTCAACAGACAATTCCTTTATAGTTCTTATAGTTTTAAACTGCCGTTCGTTCATTTAAATTTAATTTATTAACTGTGATTTTATATTCTTGTTAGCTAGCACTTTTATAAAATGTAATGGAAGTTTTTTGCAGAAAATAATATTCTCATATCCTTTGCGGAGGCAAAAAAAACTTGCAACTTTGTCTTTGAGCTTTGTTTAAACTTGCTCGTCGCAGGAGTCCTCGCTCGCCTTCGTTTCTCATTTATTTAATGCGACTTTTAATTTGAGTTGAGTTTTCGTTTCGTTTCGTTTCGTTTTGCCTTGTTTACATTTGGCTGTTGGAAAAACTGTGGAGGGAAAACCGCACGCTTGCGCGCTGCTGCTGCAACTGTGCCTCGAATTTTCGCGCCACTTGAGTTTTGTGTGTGTTCGCTGCCTCGCAGTTTTCACGGCGACAGCCAGTTTGTTTTTGTTATTCTCGTTGTTGTTGCACTTGTTGTTGTTGCTGCCATTTCGCTTTTCCCATTTTCCTTTTGCCAACCGGAGTCAGTTTAGCCGACTTGGCCCGGCCCGGCCTGGTCTGGTCTGGTCTGGTCTGGCCTCCATGGTGGGGGCTGGCTCTTCTCATATTTCGTAGTCGTTTTTCGTGGATTTTTGCACATGCAGGGCATAATAAGCCAGTGATTAAATTTGCCACGCTCCCAGAAGGAAGTCGAATTGGGAGTTTGGTTACAAAAATGGATTTGCATTCGAATAAGCAATGGGAAATATGGAAATGATCAGGGTGGCGAGTCAACTTGAAAGGGAAGTTGAATAGAAATCTATTGAAAATAAGGTATTAATTGGAATAAATTATAAAAGCAAAGATTGTATACATAGTACATAATATAAACTGAGAGTTCAAGAAGGGTTAAAGTTAAGAAGTAATTTTGAAATATAAATATTAATATATTTTGATTAGTTACTCTTTAAAATAAACCCTGTTTACTTCTGGTCATTCCTCTTGTTACAACTTTAATACCATTAAATGTAACATCCCAAAACATAAAAATAATTCTTTTTAAGAGCATCTAATTTTCGCATATGTAAATTTAAAATCTCCACTCCACTCACTTGCTGTTTGACTTTTTGCTGGCTGCTTTTCGAGCTGCTTTTTTGGCCATGGCTTTGGCAAGGCGTCAGCCAACTTTTGACCATCAACTTGTGCACAATATTTGCTATTGCTGCTGCTGCCTCTGCTGATGACAAAAATGTTCAAGTTTTTCTTATATACCATCTTTCTCTGTGCATTTTTTGGTTTTTCTTTACGACCAGCGTGTGCGTGCGGATGGGGATAAAGCCGGGCTCAGTGCCGCCGTCATGGTTGTATAATTAATTTATTAATGGCAACTACTGAAATGCATTTCCACGCATTTCCTATAAGCCATGATTATGTGATTTATAGGAAGAACTTATCCCCCAGAGAGGGAGTGGGGCGGTGCCTCATGATTGGGCCATGTGAAAGTTCAACTGCAGTTATTATGCAACAGGCGCGCGGCCGCAGAAACCGCGATTGCAACTGCAGCACGCGCTGGGGAAGTCTCTCGGAATCTCCAAATATCCGAGTCTCAGAGTCTCAGAGTGTCAGAGTCTCTGAATCTCCAACTCTGGCAAGTCACGCACGCGCCACCGCTGATGAAGTAGCTGACAAATTATTTGTATTTTATTTTATTGCTGGGACTGCAGAGCTCCGAGAGGTCGGCCTATCTAGTGGAGTGCATCAAACTTGGGCCTGATGCTGAGCTCCGATTCGGGGATTTTTGGCCATGATTGTGGGGTTTGTCAGAGGAGGAGGAAAAGGCGGAGGAGGCGGCAAGTCTTGGCACTTTCACATTTGTTTTTGCGGCCGACGGCGGCGGCGGCAGGAGGCGGGTCGATGGTGTTGAAATTGAGTTATTAGAGGAAGCCCATGTAAGCGGAGCAGAGGTGGAGTCTAAGGGAGGTCTTAGAGGGAAATTTAATACAAAACAAGTCAATTGGAAAAAAATCTAAGTATTTTTGAGGTTCTTAGAAAAGCTTTGTAGGTTTTATTTTGTCTTATTTACGAATCTTATAAATGAAAATAAGTTACAAGCTTGAAAACTATCTTTAAAGATTTTTGTAATTTGTGTAATTTTAAATTAATTTTCTTAAGTTATTGAAAACCCCTTTTTCCCCCTTTTTTAAACTAACCTCTGGCTGATTCCTTGGGCAATGTGCCAACCTCCTTCCGAAAGCCACATAATTGCTGTAATCGCGGTGGAGACTCATCTCGTAATAAATTCAGACACCCGAAGATGCGCCAGAGAAGGCGGCGGAGAAAGAGGAGGAGGAGGTGGAGGAGCTTAGCCTCTCCCCCACTGAGGAACCCCTCTGTATGCGTCGGCAATTGCAGCTGCAACAGGCGGAAATCTCACACAGAAAGTTGCATTGCGGATGCAGTCATCGTCACCGGCTCCCAGTTCCCAGCTCTCGTCTCCCAGCTCCCGTTTTCCGTCTCCCAGCTCCCGTCTCCCCGCTCTCAGCTCTCGTCTCCAGACTGCAGATCCATGGTGCGGAAGTTTAACCAAGTAACAAAGTGACTTCGAGCCCGGATCAGGGGCAACAATCGTTGGCCAAATGTGTGTGCGATGGATGCCATTGGATGTTCCAGTTTTGACAATGACCAAGCCTGCCAGCTAATTGCCGCTCAAATCGTTCGACTGGCGCTCAGTGTAAAACTTGGACAGTTGGTCATTTGGTTTTGAGGAAATTGCCATCGAAGGCGATACGATCGCATTGAACGCTGTTTTAATTGACTCGCTTGCCAGCTTCCTTCATTCGCCAGATCAGGATCTACTCCTCCTGCTGCTGCAGCTGCCTTAATTGTCCGACACTTCCCGTTTTCGCGGTTTGCTTCCCATCAGCCCATCCTGCAGCCGCATCCATCCTGGCCGGGGCCCAGACCCAGCGACACAGCCATAGCCAAACCAAACCAGCCTCGACTAGACCAGGCCGAAATCTAATTACGCCATCGCAGCCAGAGAGCCAACGAGCGCAGCAAATTGACAACACAATAAACAGGCGGCGAGGGGAGTGGGAGTAGCGGTCCGGAGGTTTTCGGGGTGTCACACATGTGCGACAGTTTCTGATTTATGAACACAATTTCCACTTTGACAATGAGCGAGTTCTCCAGCTCCTCTTACAGAGGGAGAAAATGCAAGTATCAAAGAAATAAGCCCTGTGCTGTGAGCATAAGTTCCAGAGGGAAATACAAGACTTTCCCCCAGTGTGCGCCTGCCCGGCAGATGAGCACCAGCTCCCCTGCTATCCCCGTACTGAACCCATGTCCGGACTCTGACCCGGACTCTGCCGTTTTAGGGAAACTGGCGCTGCTATCTGGGAGCGACAATTCCGACCGAAACTGTTAGTTTATGAGCGGGAATGCCATTCCACCTCGGGTCTAGGTGAATTATGTTAATTGAGATTCGGTGGCCGATAGTCCAAGGCAATGGCAGAAGCTGCAGCTGCGTCTCGGCTTCGATTGGACTCCGTTTAAGACATTGACCAGGCCATTTCTGGCCATATTTCAGGGCTTATCTGCCCAGGCGATGCACATAAAAATCAACCCCAAGTCGGTGGGAGATAAGTAGCGCAGAGAAAGAGTTGTCCTCGGCAAATGCAAAATGTGTAATCTGTGGGAATGGTTCGAAGGCAACGGCACCGAATGCATAAATTCTCGAAGTCAAAGAAGTCTTTTATTGGCCAGAAAACTAAGTGGGGAGTTGTTGGCCATATAAATAAGGCTGGTAAATGCGTTGCATTTTATTTGTATTTCTCTCTTTCTTTTTGCTGCCCATTAATGACCCCGTTTCAATCAAAACTGAGGGGGGAGAGATGAGACCAAAGACAACCCATACGACGAAGTCAACTGAAAACTCATTTAAGGCTCCATTTCACAATGTGAAAACAGTAAGGCCAGTGAGGGAAATGGTAGATGGGGAGATAGAGCAGAGTTGGAGGAGACTTTCCATGACAATGTCAGAGAACCGTTCGAACGTTGCCTCTTCGAGACAATTTGCCACTTTAATTGCCGCAATTTTTTGCCCATTTTTAAGTCAAATTCACTCGATGGCAAATGCCTCCTCCGCTCGACTTGGCCCGAACCGAGCTCAGTTGCTGTCCCTTGTCTCCTGTCTCTTGTGTTGCCGCAACAGAGAGCCTGTTATCGTTGTTATTGCTGTTATTGTTGCTGTGGTCGAAGTTGTTGGCCAAAAGGGTGCAATTTGTGTGGCTGTGTGTCTGAGTGTGAGTGCTGCTGGCCTCATGTGTCGTTCCATTTATTGTCTGTGTCCTCCGGTCTCCGCACTAAAATGCTTTGTAATTGCAAACAATTTGATATTAAGTACGATTTCTAATTGTGCGAATGATTGCTTTTCATTTTGGGGGTAAGGGGCACCATTGAGGTGCGAACGAAGGGAAAATGCTAAAGGTTCGAGGAAAAATATTTAATGGAGACCTAGAGGGAAAGACAATATACTGTCAGCGAGGTCCATTAATAACTTTATTTATTCTTCAGGCCAAATCCACTGCAGGCCAAACACACCGGTTAAAGTCCTCAAATTAATTAGCCAATGGCCAAAATGATAAATAACCACTAGCCCCCGTGGCTAATCAAATGCGGATACAATAAACCAAAATCACTCAGTGGCCACTGACCATATAATTAATTAAACTTTTATCGCCACTAGCGAGGCCAGCCGAGAGTCCGGGCATTTAATTTGCTTTAATAGCAAATCCTTGTTTTATGCGAGCAAAGAGGGAGAGGACACCCCCAAGAAATCCGAAATCTTTTAATGCCGCACACAAAATGGCAGCCGCAAACCGACAAAACTAAAATATCACTCATACGCCACCGACCGCCCTCTGTGCTGGCCCGGCCAAAAGCAGATTTATGCGCGTGCTGCATTCCATCTCCATCTCCGCCTTGCTCCGGAGACATGTCCTTCGCCCGGCTTCTAATCTAAATCTGCATGTCAACTCGAAGACCGCATAAATCACAAAATAATCCCAAAGTAAAATACCGAATCCAAATGGCCAGATGCCCCCTCCGCTCTCCGTTCGTCCTGCCGCCGCCTTCCGGCTATTGGATTTGGGCGTGGATGTGGTTGGGGCTACGGCCGAAGGGTGTGGCAAGTGTTTTGGGCTCACATTAACTTCAATTGTCTTTTGTCTGCGACCACGCCCCCAATTTGGCTGGGGTTCTTGTAAATTCGGCTTGACAATTTTCAGCTGGCAAAGGGAGTGAGAAGGGGAGTGGGAGTGGGAGTGGGAACGGGTATAGTAAATGCCATTTCGCGTCCCTTTTTGGTTGCTACTCACATGGGCTTCCTCCCCTCCGAAAGCGGGCACTTCCGATCGGCGACGGTGCAAAGTTCGGCCGCAAAGTGTAATCCAACGGAATCGCATCCAATTTTATTTAAAATTGTTAAAAAGCGGCTGCCTTGACTGAGGAGGAGGTTGAAGTATTCAGTATGAGTTTATCTCTAGATTCTGAGCACAGGGTTCCCTTGACTTTACTTAAATAATCGATAGATGACAATCTCTTAACGAATTCCATTTAACTAATGAATTTAAGAGAAAAGTTATCGTTGGGAAATAAATGAGGAGTAGGTTTTTATTTGAAGGTATTTTTATATTAACAATCTATTACATAAAAGCAACCTAAAAAACAAATTTATAAAGATTTTAAAGCCTGTGTAATTTATTTGAAATTTTTACTTTTTTTTAGGTTGCTCCAAAGGTCACTTAAAGAAGTCCGTTAAAAAATACTCAATACCATTTTTGAGGTATCGAATTTAGCTTGAATAAATTTGTCACACAGTGCTTTGAAATTATTAATATAAAGTATATAAGTAATTTTGTTAATAGATATTTAATACTTATAAAAAGTCAATTACTTACGTCAACTTGTAGATATTTTCAAAGCCTAAGAACTTAAAACCCAATTTTAAACCCACCTAAAAATTAGTTCTTTGAAACAGTTGGCTTACTATATTCTTCTAACAAATAACATCAAGTAAAATACAATATAAAATCAATAACTAGATATAAAAATATTGTACAATTTTACCCAGTTAGAGTATCTACACTTCGCTCAAATCCACAAATTATTATAGGTTTTTATGGGAATGAGAAGGGTTTGCAGTGATTTGCTTTATCATTTGCGGTCCTCGGGCATTGTACCATGTGTCGTCTGTCGCCTGTCGTCTGGGTTGGATTTGGTTTTGGCTTTGGGTCTGGATTCGAGTCTGAATCAGGAGTCTGAATCAGATTCTCTGGATTCGGATTCGGCTTCGGAATGGCCAATGCAGCTAATGCTGATTTCATTTGTGTTGTTCCCTCTGCCGGCACGAAGGCAAATATTGTAAATGAGACTGCGACAAAATCGTCAGACAAAAGGCGGCCGTGGAACAAAGCTCGGTGCTCCCTGCACACGAATAAATATCCCTGTATATATATATTGTAAAAAGCTGTTAACGGGCCAAATGCAAAATAAAAAAAAGATACAAAAAAGGTAAAAGGTTTCCCTATAAAGGGCCTGGATTTCCGCAAAACAAAAGACCCAGAAGCGAGAGTGTGGCGGCAGCCTCCCCTTCAGGCTCAATTGAAATAATTAAGTGTCAAAATGGCGCCCACTCACATGAAGAGGGGGAAAGAGGGGAGAAATGGGGATTTTGGGCGTTGGGGGAAATTGTGTTTCGTAAAAATTGCTTGGCAAATGTAAAGTAGAGTGTTTCTTTTTCAGAGAATGCAGAAGGATATGGAGAGAAAAAATCATAGAGGTTTTGTTTTATTTGAAAAAATGATCTACAGAAGGAAATGCTTATAAATAATTAAGTTTAGAATAAGTTCCAAATATTTTAAGAATAAAATAAAATGTTTATTGTGTTTAAAAAACCCTGAATATAGTTTTATGAATAAGGTATGTAATTATTAAGTGAATGAAATCAGTGTTAATTTGATTTTTATTTACGATATATCATTTTGTAACCAAATTTTTTACACCTGCTTTGGACTTTAAAGACCTCTGTAATTTCTTATGCATCCACATACATTGTATTACATAGCCTTCCCATAGTTTCTTTTCCTGTAGCCTTACGCGGCGACATAAAGTATAAAACAGTTTAAAGCAATTGCTGGCTGAAAGCTGAAAGTTCTTGGCGGGATGAGACGGGCGAGCTCTGCGGATTAGGGGAGCACTGCACTTGACACGACCGCCTTGAGAAGGGTCGTTAAATACTTAACTATTGCGTCAGTCGTTTGGGGTTTTCGCCGCACAAAGCAGATTATTCCGGTAATGAGAATCTAGATAATGCAGCACACCGAGAAAGCGAGAAAGCAGTGGGGCACGGGGCCCGGGAATTAAGTTAGGATTTGAGAGAGAGTCTCGGAGAAGCCGTAAAGTGAATTAGTGGCATCTCTTCGAAGGGGGTTGCCTAAGCGTATTCAATATTTCTTTGGCCGAGATTTTGCAATCTAAATAATTTGCCACAAGCAAACAAGTACACTCTGTGCTCTTACGCTACAAAATAAACACTCGGACTCGTTGCTTTCCCTCCTTTTCCCTACACATTTTCATCGAAAACACGAAAACTTTGCCAATATACTGACAGCAGTAGCAGTTCCAGTTGCCAGTTTGCAGTTTGCAGTTAGCAGTTTTGCAGTTCTCCAGCTAGCAAACTAATACCCTTTGACCCCGGAGCCTGGGTCCCCGACCTGCTGACCGCACGCATGCTAAAAGTGTGGTCGCACCACCACCACCACCCAGCAGGTGTGGGCTCGGTGGCGCTTCTCCGGTGACTTTGTGGCCCCGCAAAAAGTTCCGGCCGTAGTTTGTTGTTTTCTCGGCCGTTGTTTTTGACAGAAAATTGCCAGGAATTGTTGGTGTGTGTGTGTGCGTGTCGTGTATGTCTGGTTGCGAAGAAGCCTCCTGCCGGGAGCCTGGAGATGCTGCAAGATGATGCCAAGATGCCAGGTAACAATACCAATAGCAACAGCACTTACCTCGGCCGCAACGCAAGCAACACAGTTATGCAATCACAAAGTTGCCACCGCCACCAACGGCCATCGTCATCTTCATAGCCATCGTCTTTGCCACTGATTGAAATTCCTTGGCCGGCTTCTAATAATTTTCAGCATCATCCCGGCAACGGGATCACAACTTGCACCAGGATAGTTTTCATCCGAGTTATTGTTATTACCATCAAAATCAGGCTCCTTCTCTGGCCTCATCATCATCCCAGCTGGAAGTCACTCATCTGCTGGGGAATTTGAAACTTTCCTCCATACTCTACTTTCATTTTTGGTTTAGTTAAAAATTAATTAAAGTGGAATATATAAAATAAATAAGAAAAAAATCCTTAAGCAATAAGCCCTTCAAAAAAAATAAAACAAAAATTCTCAAGTAATAAACTCTTAAAAACAAACAGACATTTAATTTATGCTCAAGTATTGTGCCCCAAAATAGGCGTCTAATTTTATAAATTTATTCTTTTTATATTATGTTAAATTATTCTATTATATTCTATTGCTAGTCTGTGGAAAAACGAATTATTTTCACCTTCTCTTATAAATTACAAATTAAAAAATAATGATTAAAATTTCCAAATGTATTCTCTTTTAAAAAATAAATACAAATACATTTCTAGCCTCTATAAAACGTAATCCCACACTTCTTGGCTAATAATTCAATGAAATTAACTTGAAATAATGAGAAATACTGTTTAAATATTAGTTAATTATTAATCCTTATATCTTATTTTAAAAATTAAATTTTCATAGTTAGAGTATTAAAAATATCCGCTTTCTAAAAATTACCTTCACAACTTGTTCTAATTATTGTTGTTGCTGGCATTGTTGTGGATACAATAAAGTCTGTTGCTGAGCTTTCTCCCACAGACTTGCCAATATTTTCCTTCCGCATTTATTCAAGCATCGCAATTGAGATTTTTGATTAGTTTTTACTTTCCCGGTTGCAACTGGGGAGCCATTGATTGCGTATTCTTATTATTGCCGGGCTGCAACCGGAGTCCAGCTGGATTTTTCCCCTTTTTAATATCTCGAGAATGTGTTGGAGAAAGTGGCTGGAGAGGCCACTTCAACAATGGACTTGGTCGGGGAGGGGAATCAAAAAGGTAATGATAATAAGCTAGGGCTTATAACGAGGATTAGGAATGTAGTTACTTAAAAAGTTTATGAGTTGTAAGTTTATAAGGAAAAAAAAATAAACTTTGTAGCTTTAAGAAATCTTTACATGATAGGAAAATAATATTTAAGTAATTGACTTTTTTCCCCTTAAACTTCTATTAAAATGTTCAAAGTAATAAATGACAGAGCTAGTTTTTCTACATATTTGTTTACAATAGTTTATACATACACAAACTTTGTTATTGAATACTTTCAGGCTTTCGCATAATCATCATAGAAAAGCTTGTCTCTATTTAACATTTACCAGCTTTAATGGCTCTGTTAACACACTGGTTTTCGATTCGAAACCAACTGAGTTTTGTTGATGTTTCGATATAGCCACAGACTTTGGTTTCAAGCCTTTTGTCCAGAGTATAGTTTCTCTGGCTCCTTAGTTTTTCCAATGCGGCAAAGTTATGACTGTTTGCATTGTGAGTACGTGCAGACGACTTGGTTCCTTTGCTGATTGAATGGAATTTTGTGCCGGCTTCCTGTTTGTTTGCGGTTGTCGCCTGGCAAGTGTTGGCACTTTTTGTGAGCTGCCAATGGCAAGTTGAAATCCCAGTCTAGACGCCATCGAGGCATCGAGTGTGGCTCTCAAATATTTGCCGGTCTTTTAAGCTCACCTTTAGCTATTTGCGGCGGTGTTTGTCCATAGGAGGAGATCAATTTGTCAGCCGCAGGAAATTCCGTCCATTAGCGGGTTAAGCGATTCGAAACTAACCCTTGTCACAGGGAAGGTGTCAACAAGGGTCACCTTGGAATTTAATTTACCTGGAAAGAGAATGATATTAATTTATAGGCTTAAAAATACTCTGTAATGTCTCTTTCGAAACAAAGAAGGTACATTTTAGAGTAACGAAAAATAATTAAAATTTATTAATAACTGTTTTGAATGAACTAGGTTGTCAAAAGCATTCTGTATTCCTAAGTTTAGTTATATGGTATATATATTTTTGTATTATCAAGCTAAAATATTTCTGTATAATTTAAGACATTCCAGCTTATGTCGTCCTAATTTATTCCTTATTCCTATAGGAATACATTTTGAAGTTGTATTTTGTAGCACTTTTTCACCGCCTCATTTTATTCCTCTGCTTGCATTTTTCCACCATTTTCCCCGGCCAGAGTTTTCAGCATTTCCCCCCCTCGATCTTGCCTTATCTTTGTGTGCTTTTGACATTTCTGTGTTCATTTTTGTGTGACAAGTTTTCTGTGGTTCATTCGGGGCCACTTTACGGCGTGTCAGCTTCATCTGCATACCAGGCCCCCGCCCCATATTTTTTTTGGGGGAGTGGTCCAAGGGGTGACGGCCTATTTCACACTTTTATAGAACATTTTTGCCAATTGTCTGGCGACGTTCCGACGTACTCGTGGTTAGCCCCGGTTCTACTTCTCTGCGCTTTTTTTCCCTGATTCACCACTCGCTTTCTTCGCTGCGGAAGTTTGCGCCATTTCCAAAGCGGAAATGCAATTTTCGGTTCAGCTGCATTTGTCTCGCAGTGCCACGCCCTCGCGCCCCTTTCGGCCGCGACTTGGGCGGCTTGCCAACACATCGTATATCAAATGCAGAGTTGGCAGCCCCTGACAATGACATGCAGCGAGCGTTCAGCCAAACCAGAAAAGGCCGACAGCTTTCCGGGCTGGAAAATCGGCGGAAAATGGGTGGCGAATAGGCGCGCTTTGCAGTTTGAAAATAAAAAGGCCAGGTCCTGCAGCAGGAGCAGGAGCAGGAGCAGGAGCAGGAGCAGCGTGTGTCACGCCTTTTGTGGCCAGATCGTAGAATTTATTTCCCACACACTCTCTCTGTCTCTCTCTCTCTCTCTGTTCTTTTTCGTTGCTCTTTTGTGCCGAAAGTACTTTTATTTATTTGCATATAAATTATTCAATTGTTCCCTTGCTTATCTTTCTTGCTGGCTGAATCCCTCGCTGACCCCCACCCCGGCGGGGAGTCTATCAAAATTCTGAATGCATTTGCAATTGCAATCGCAATTGATTTTTGATATCTCTGTGGGCGTGGCACTGAGCAATTTTTGATTTACGATACTGCACTTGGCCAAAGTCGGGCCGTGTGTACGCTGGCCAGTGTGAAAAGGGGCGCGGCTTTAAGAGAATTCGTTCGATTTGCTGTTATTTAACACGCATTAAGAAATTCTGCTGAGCTCACGTACAGCTCTTGGAGATTTATGGGGGCGAAAGTACTTCACGAAATGCATAAATAATGTTGAACAGAACTGGAGAATTATTTCCACAAATAATTGTATGAATAAATAGGGTTTCATTGAATTTTAACTGCATTTGATTGGGTTTCCCTGAAAATTCATTATCGGGTTGCATGAACTTTCCTTAGGTCCTGATCTGCCTGCATGCTCTGCTTCTTGACTATAATAACTCCTTGTTATTCTCGAATTTCAGTCGAGTTTTCGCCATTTCCGTTTCCGTTCGACACGTGCGCTAAACGGTTTGTCTGTACTCGTCCTCGGCCCCCGTCCTGCCACGCCTTTCGCAGACCTCGTCGCATCCTTCCAGATGTCAAATGTCAACTGCAGCATCGGCCTCCGGGACGTGCTCTTCTTGCTGGCTGCGCAAACATTGGCGCAACTCTTATTTTTCGCCCGGCGAAAACACGCCTCAATAACATTCAAAACTCGAGACGTGCAAGGCCTTGGCCTGTCACCGGGAAATACTTGTATCTCTTCTAATATCTGCTAGGCGCTACATGTGTTGTAAATTTATTAGCTGTCATATAAATCTTTGCGCTCCGCCACCCTTCTGCGAAACGTGTCCTTTAGGGGGAGGGAGGGAGGCTCTCGCCTGTTTACGTTCAGATAAGGCATTCGGAACGAACCCTTCTTCGGTTCCATATTTTCATTTTTCATTTGCATAAATGCGGCTCGTACTTAAGGAGATTCATAATATTTTTTTCCTGCCCTGCGACCCCCGAAATGGGGCACAGTCTCGTCCCCGACAGGGTTGTCACTGTCATTTGCTTAATTAATATTGCACCTAAGCGCAGGCCATATATATCTTTGAGTTGAGTTAAGCATCTA
This sequence comes from Drosophila seguyi, assembly GCA_008042675.1. NCBI lineage: Eukaryota > Metazoa > Arthropoda > Insecta > Diptera > Drosophilidae > Drosophila > Drosophila seguyi. The sequence continues at coordinate 75,575 of VNJU01004340.1, forward strand.
TGCGCCGACAGGCACATGTGTGCTTTTTCTGGGTGCCTCGTTGGCAATTTGCAAAGTGCCTGCCTGCGTAGGGATTGTCTTGGCAAGGACTTTTTCAAGGACTGTTTACCCAGCAAATCGGAAAGCTAAGAAATTGGAGCAGCTTTGTAGAAGGATTCCTGTAACAAAAGGTAGCTGCTTGTCCAGGCGATGGTTCTTTGGTTTTTATTGGTATTTACCAGCAAAGAATAAAGCAAAACAATTGAAGTTGGTAAGGATTATAAGCAGAGGAAATACACAGGGATTATCAAAAAATTGAATAGAGTTTGTTAGTAGTCTTTTAAGTTTTTATAGAAAAATATTGTATAGCGTTATGCATCTTATATCTCATATTGTCTTTGATCTGAGGAATATTGCCTGAAATTTTGTCTTTTAAATGAGTTTTATTGTCACCTGTTTCGTATATATTTTACTCTATTAAATCAATAAATTCCCTGTGACAGTTCTAGTAATAATGATATATAATATTAATATTTAAAATATATTTATATAAATTTTATTAAATGCATTGTTTTAAATATGTTACATAAATAGACAATAACTACTTTAGCTGTATATTTTGGCACGCTTTTTCCTACGCATCTCCGCTTGACCAAGAGCTCACTGCGTCTCCGATGGCTCTGCCTGCTTGAGGGGATTACCCTTGTCGTCGATCTCCATGGAGGGCACTAATGGGGGCTTGAACCCATACTCCAGCTGGAGATTGCGCCCAAAGTCGGGGCTGCGCTTCAGAGAGTGACCGTTGCGCCAGCGCTGGAACTCATCGAACTCGTTGGACAGCGCGGAGTCGCCCCCGCTGGAGCTGGTTGCCGGAACGGGGCCGATGTATGACTTGACCATCTGGGTGGGGGCCGAGGCGGCGGCGGTGGCCAAATCGGCGGGCAGAGTGTTGTATATGTACCGGGCGCCCTGGAGCCAAGGCGAACCCAGGGGCGGTGGCGGTGGGCGAAGATCAAATCGCATGTCTGCCAGACTGAAGGTGGCCACCTTGGGCGCCTCTCCCCTCACCGGTTTCACGGGCTGCTTGGCAGTGGCCACCACGGGCTTGCTCAGCTTGATCGCCTTGGACGGCGGCTGGACGGAGGCAGGAGCAGGCGGTGCCTTGGCCGTCAGCTGTGGAAGCAGCTTCTTTAGCATCCGGGTGTAGTAATTCTGCAGCACCTTGGGCGGAATGTGAGCCACCGAGTGGGACCAGGGAGTCAGGGCATTGGGATGGCCAGGATGGCCGAATGGCAGGGAGGAGTGACCCGGCGGCATGGGCATGTGAATGGCCACGGGCACATGAATTGGAATGGCCATTGGGCGGTCAACAAACTTCTCGACAATCTTCTCAACATGCACAGGCTTCTCCACGATGCGTTCCACTTCTACTGGGACGTGCTTTTCCACAATCTTCTCCACCACCGTTGGCACGGGATAGGGCACCGCATGCTCCACGATTGTTTCCACGGGATAGGGTCGATCCACGTAGTGCTCCACATGGACCGGGACGGGCACGGGCTGAGGCACGGCGTAGGGTACGGGTATGTGCTTCTCCACCACTTGCTTTAGCTTATGGGGCTCATGATGCTCCAAGTGATGGTGATGCTCCTGATGGGACTCCTGAATCACCGGATGATGTTCCTGGTGAATAACTGGATGAAGCTGATGAATCACTGATTGATCATGCTGGATTTGGTGTTCCTGTGGAATCACCGGATGATGATCGTGTTGAATTTGATGATCCTGATGAACAACCGGCTGATGTTCATGATGAACCTGATGTTCCTGATGAATCACTGGCTGATCATGATGAATCTGATGATCTTGTTGAATGAAATGAGTCTCCTGGCCATGTTCGTGATGATGAGCAGGAGCATAAACGGGTCCCGGATGAACTGTTTGCTGAGCTGGGGCTGGAGCAGAGTGACCCGTATCCAAGTGCACGGCGGAGTGGGAGATGGCCACCTCCTGGGGCGAGCTATCGTACTCCACGTGAATGGGATTCTTGGCCAGAGAGGCATAGTTCTTCGCCGGAGCAGGTGGTGGGGCCGGCGAGTGCAGATAGGGCTGATGGTAGATGGTCTCGTGCTGCTCCACCAGGCGTCCGTCCTTCTCCGTGATCAGTTTGTTGTGGATGTTCACCGACTTCTGCACCTCCACGAAGGTATAGCCATTTGGCTGGGAGGAGTGAGTCTTAGCCGGGGCCGGAGCGTGTTGGACGTGCTGTTGGGAGGGCTCGGCCGCTGCCTCTGACACGTAGTCGTGAGGAGCTGGATGATTCACGGTTATGTCAACTCCGGGCTCCTGGGACGGATGGGCGTGGGCTGGCGCTGGCGAGGAATGCGGGGGACTGGGAGTGTTTAGGGTGACGAAAACCAGGCTATTGGGTGTGGCCGAGACGGGCGTGGGTCCCGCATAGCCGGAATAGTGCTGCACTTCAGGAGAGGGCGAGGCAATGGCCTTGGTGTGAAGAGACTCCAGGGGCTGATTCGACTGCGGCTGGGACTGATGTAGCTCCTGGCTGGGAAGCACCTTGCTAAGCTCCCGTTGGTACTCCAACTGGGAAGCAGGTCTTGCGAAATGTTCGGCATAGTCTCCTTCCTGCGGCGGCCGTGGACCCGGCAGCTGGGGAGGATTCTGCACCTCGTAGTGGAAGCTGCCCTTGGGCAGAGGTCCCTCCCCGCTGCCCGAGATAATGGGCTTGAATGACTTGAGGAACTGCCTCGAGGGAGCCTCGTGGTTTTGTTGATGCTGCTGGAAGCGCTGCTCGCTGTGTGCCTGGTAGTGATCCAAGGCGACTTGAGGCTGCATTTGTGGCTGGGACTTTTCTGCGTTAGCCTTTTTAGGGAGAAGAGTGTAATATTTAACCAAGTTTTACCAAATCTTAGAAGCTACCTACCTTTCCCTCTGTCTCCTGAGATTTACCCAGTGTAGTGTCGTGCACGATGTGCACATTGATCTCCTGGTCCTGCCCGGGTCCCTTCTGGTTCGCATAGCTTTCGATGCCGTTTTGACTCGGAGCTGGCAATCGCTGCTGATAGGCCTCCCTACCCACATGGCGTGTCTCCGCGATCTGGTTGTCTTCAATCTCGGCGTTCTCCTCCACCTCCACATCATGCTCACCCAGAATAACAATCGGAGCACTTTCGGCCGCCACTAGGGTCTCGTTGTCATCTCCCTCCGGTCGCAGGAGCACACTGGGCAGCACGGGTGCTGCCACTGCTGCCCGATTGATCCTCAGAAGCTCATCCCGCGAGATGTGATTACTACCATCGCGGAAACCCGGCTCCCGGATCTGCTCCACCACGATCTCGGTGTGTCCAGGCCGAAGTTCCCGACGGTACTCCTTCGTCACCGTGGTTTGGTAGCTGTAGTAGGTCTCGTTCGGTGCCTTGCCTACAGTTGGAGTTTCCGTGGTGGCTGATTCGGTAGTGGTGATGGCCTCCACTGTGGGTCTCACCACAGCCTTGTTGGTTGTGGTGGCTGTAGTGGTGGCAGGCTCCGTGTTGGTAACTGCTTCCTTATTGATAGCAGCCTCCGTGTTGGTGTCCTTGCCGCTGAAGCGAAATATGTCCGAGAATCCATTGGGAAAAAGATTGGAAAGGACTTCGTTCACAGTGTCCGTGCGAGAGCGAGTTATGGTCTGCTGAATGGGCTTCTGGCGACGCACTACCTCCACGGGCAGCTCCTCGTTAACCTCGAACTGAATGTAGCCATGACCATTGGTGGGTGTCTCAGCATTCCTGGGCGGCAGCACTGTGGGCAGAAAGCCAGGCACTCTGAGAAAGAGGAAGAGGCTTAAAGAAGCAGCTAACGAAAGGAAAGTATTTATTTCCTAATTGAATTTTTTTGTATTTTCTTTATAACTTAAAATTTTTCCATTCAAAAAGAAGTTGGTTAATGCAGGCGAAAATTAATTTACCTAACAATTGGAGAAAAAATTATTTGAGTTTCTGTGACACCTGGGAGATACTCTGACTTGGCAAGTTTTCATTGTGATTCCTTACCCGACAAACTCCGCTTCCCTTTCCGTGGTTAGCGCTTCAAAATCCGGCTCCTCGGACACTTCACTGCCCGGGCTAGGGAGGCCTTCGATAACCCCGCTGGCGATGGATGGCTGCTCCTCTTCTGGCTGCTTATTAAGCTGTCAAAAGCGACGCTCATTGCCTGTCAAAATCTTTCACTAAACTCGGACTTACCTCCTTGGCGCCGCTGCTGTCACTCAGGAGAGGTCCTCGGGTCGCATTCTGGGTAGCCGGAGGGGAAGAGGAACTAGATGCCGATGAGAGGGCCGGCTGGACGAGGATGATGGCCAGCAGACAGCCGAGCGTGGCCGCTGTCGCTAGCAGTGGTTGTTGGCGGTGGCGGAGCCACATGGAGCTGTTGCGGAAATGGCCAAAAGCAGAAAGAGTTAGCGCGGAGATGGCAGGGGAGGGAGCTGTGCTGTGCGGAGCTGTGCTGTGCTGTGTGTTTGTGCTGTGGTGTGGTGTGAATAACCCCGCAAAGCACGACAAATTCCAAGCGAAACATTCGGAGGAGCAGCATCATCGGCTATGGTTGTGGCTGAGGCAGCGGCAGCAGTCAAGCCTGTTTTGGCCCACTCCAAAGGCCATCCTACCGACTGCTATGGCCACTCACTTGTCGGGCTGTTTGATTTCATCCGATACGATACGTCGCTGGATGATGATTTTTCCTAAGTGGCTGCCTTGGCACTTTGGCGCTTTTCTTTCTCTTTCGCAGCGCGCGCGCTCGCTCGAGAGATTTTCCCTAGAAAAGTTGTTGAACTTGACGCTGCGTTCGCTTTGGGCTTATGTCATTGCTACTGGCAACGTAATGAATTATTAATTAGCCTTCCTCCCCCCGAAGCAGCGCCTCTTCGCCTGCCATTTAATTTGGAAAATTGAAATTGATGGCATTTAAAATGGTTCGTACGGGTTTTCACATAGTTTCGGTGCGCCTGTATTTTGATGGGCATTAAATATGCATGCCAAAACATATTTCACCTGCAATATTCATGGCTAAGTGGCCTTGGGTGCTTTGAGCCGGTCTCGCTGGCAGTCTTGTGGCCGAGAGGATGCAAGAAAGTGGAGCTTTGGTTAGGGAAATTGTTGCATTAATTGGGTACATACAGATAACCAACTCAACAGGCGGCAATTAAGTGCTTCTCACATACACCAAGGCCTGTGTAAATCCTTTTTGATTGGTGTTTTGAATGGAGCCCGAGCTGCAGCTTATAATTGTCGAAAACAAAGCCGTTTTCCTCAGTGAGTTCTATGAGTTATATTGGCACCAAATCACAAGCTAATTTCCATCGCTCCTAACTCAATTTGCACATTTAAATGGGGCTTTCGATCATTTTGCACAATTTCCACTCTTAAATGGATTTTTAAACCATTTCGCTGGCCGATTCATTCATTCATTTACCTGCATCCATTAAGTATTTGCGCGACGGTAGGGGATGGCGGCTGTTATTTATTCCGACGCGAAAAACACACTCAATTATTTATACTGATTGCGCGCCCAATTAAAACGCACTTATAATCACTTTTCTATTCGATTAAAACAATTGTAATTCTCTGAGTATTCCGATGGCACAATGGGTTATGGGATGGACTGTGTACTGAGTATTTTTTCGGTGCGATGCCGCCTGCTTTCTGCGACCCTGCCAGCTGCGCGTGCGCGTTGCGAATGAAAGTGAAACCGTCTTGCACTGAGCATTTCGTTTTCTTTTCGTCGTCGTCGTCGTCGTGGGTTGCAAGTTGCAAGTTGCTGTCGTCGCCGATGTTGCTGCCGCTGCTGCAGCCTCCCCAGATGCTGCCGCCGATCCTTAAAGTGTAGCATAAAACTTGTCCAGCCGGCGATTGCGCAAGAGCCACCGCGGCCTGTCCATCTCGCTCGCTCCTCTGAGGCAGTGACATTTTTTTTTGGTTTTTTTACGGCTTTCTACGGCGGCAGCATTGACCCTGCCAAAAAATGGCCAAGACAGTCGGATCAACTGGTTTTTCCTGCCAATGGCAGGGGCAAAAGCCCCACTGGCTGCCTGTGGGCCAAGAGAAAGCCCTTAAGGCCCTGACACAGATGCGTCTCTCTCTCTCCCCCTCTGGCTTCTTTTGTTTCCTTGCCTCATAACACGCCCGATGCAATTATCGCATTTATTACCTTGCACACCTGCCCGGTTCGATCACCTTCGAGCACACACGCATTGTTTCCCTGCATTTTCCGACGCTTCTCCTGCCATTTTCATAAATTTTTAATGAGGCGGTATTCGCCACGCAGTCCGGCATCCGCCGTGTTGTGGAGCGTTTGACGTTTTCAGCTGATTGATTATTGTGGATGCGGTTTTGCACTTGCTTTTTATTCCTGTCTGATTTATTAAAATGCGACTTTTTTATTTATGCTTTGGTAATTCAGTTTATTTATTGCATATTTAATGATATCGTTTTTCTCTCTTTGAAGATATATTTTTATGGCCAAATTATTTGAGTTGAGGAATTGAATGAATTTAAATGGAAATAAATTTAAACGAGTCTCTCGATTGGCCATTGAGCGGAATTTGGTTTGAATTAAATGGCAAAGAAAATGTGCCCGAAAACGTGGTTATTTTAATTTAAATTGGACATCAAGAATTTATAATTCACTTAAGGCAAATATTTGTGCGTTTTTAATCAATGGTTTAATAGCAAAAAAGCGTTAAACAAAGTTGACCAAGTATAGCAATCTTGAGAATAAAAAATCAAGATATTTCGTATATAAAAATAGCTATTAAAATAAGCCTATCAATGTAAGGTTCCGATATTGTTAGAAACACTGTAAATTGTAAAAAATTAAATAATAAATTCAAGAATAAAGACCTAAGATCTGTGAATATATTGGTTATTTAGGGGAAAGCCGTTCAGTAGCTCGTGAATATACATAATATGTTTGAAAAGATCTCTTTGAGGTCCCATTAAATTTAAATGTCACTCGAGAAACATCACCGAAGCATGACCAAAATTATCACCGAAAATGTGGGGAAAGCGGGCGTTCTATTAAGGCTAATGCCGCCATTACCTTTCAGATATAGATCCAGCGATCATTCGGCTGTGATTTATGGCCTCCATAATCGGTTAGCTTCTTTATCTGTTTGCATCTCATTAAAGACATGTTGCATGCCTCATGCACACACATTTTTTGACTTTCACCAAATGCCGAGCCGCATTGGAAGCCGAGACTGAAACTGAAACTGGAACTGGAGCCGCCGAGATCAGCGCTTATTCGGTTGGCATTTCCTCCGGCCTTTTCCGCCACCAGACTCGCACCAAAACTCGGAGACAATTATGATGAAAAGCGATTGCATAAGCGAGTGTCGGTGCAAATCCAGAAAATCCCAAGCCCGAGAGCTCCGGGGAAATGCGAGCCATAAATTGGCATGACCACCGCCAGCTTGGACCACCTCGAACCCCGCCAGGTTGTTACTTGACTAATTTTCGCCGGATCAGCATTTGGGAAAAGTGTAACAAAAGTCGCAGGTTGGTTTCCTTCCGCTAGGAAAATAAAATCAACTTGTCGATGGGAAAAGTCCGAAACACTTGCAAAGGAAATCTCTCAGATGCCTTGACCGCAGCTGAAATTGGACGATGAATGAAAATGAACAAAAAAGAAATCGCAGAAACTGCGGAAAAATCTATTAAAAGCAATTCGCTTAATTTCATTTGGCGGCAACGCTCATATTCAGCCATTGTGCTGCCCCCGAAAGGCGCATTCGGGCGGAAAAGGCGGCTAATTAAGTGCGCAGGGCAAGTGAAATATGAGTGAAAAAGGTAATTACAATCAATGGGACCCAATGGTGGGGCCTCAGACCAAAAGCCAATTTCATGCAACAATCAATCAAAAACAATTTTTAATTTTGCGTTAACAATTTTCAGGCTGATCTGCTTTTTTCTCCGCGCATTCATTCATATTTTTTGCCACGCTTTTGGTTGGTTGGTCGCCTGGCTGGCTGGCTGGCTGGCTTTCCTTTCGTCCGTTTTAACTGTGTGAAGTAAATTGGAAAATAAAGTTAAAATTAAAATGCATTAATTGAACTGTGAAATTTCAGGCGAGCGTAGTGGGTGTGGGGGAATTATGGCCGCCCATCGATGTGCAATGAAAACGATTTTAATTGTCAGCGTTTTAAGCGCATTTAAAGTCGCGACAACTTGACAGCAGGATGATAATAAAGCCAGCGTGTGCATTAACCATTATCCCTGTTTTCTTGGCCATATTTAAACCGGAGCTCCTGCACTTCCCCTAATGCCCAATTAGGAGATTTCTCCATCTGAGTTATCGCCTTTATGAGTGCAAAAATGCATTCCCAGCAATATGCCACTTATCGGGCCATATCTACCAGCATCTCTCCTGGTCGCACCCATTTTTTTCGAGTCCGAGACTGCACTTCGGTTCCTGAACGATGGCGCCTATCATAAGCAAATTGAAACATGTCGATATATCTCCAGGCGATGGCTCCAATTGGTGGTTTTCGTAGCCGGTTTCGCCTTGGTTCACACTCGTATTTGACTTCGGTCCGGCCAACAATTAAATGCGAAATGCGCACAGTAATGCCAATTGGCGATTGCGGATATCTGCCAGTGCCAGTTGGAGGTTGGAGCAGGGCAGGGGGGATCGGGTATATATACTATATAGAGGGGACACGATGCCCATTAGTTGGGGCACCTTTCGCTGCTGTGGCGCGTGCGTCGACATTAGCCACCGCAGCCACTGCCGCTGCGCTGGTCACTGTCATTACTGGCGAAACATTACAAGTTTATTCCACTCGATCACTGCTCGGGAATTTTGATTGATAAATTACACTGCAAGAATGATGGTGAAGGTGAAACAGGTGTTTAAAGAAGATAATTATTGGGTGCAGAGAGGGGAGAGAGCCGATACGATGTGCTATACAAAGAAGCATATTTTGGTTTATTTGTAGAGTATCTCTTGAGGTGCCTTGAACTTTAAAATTTCTTAATGATTTTGAAGATTGATAATAATTAGCTTTAAGGTTAAATTAAAAGCACTTTATACATAATTTATACACTGAAATCTCTACTCACTCAGTATTCCTAAGTCGTTTGAAATCAACTTAGCTCTGCCAAGTCCCAGAATCACAACACATATTTACTCTGCAAAAAGCCCCTGTGAGCTTAAATCTTCTCTAGTTTTTCAAATATCAGGTAATACAACTATTTCTCTCCATGTCCCCTTGTGTTAATGCAACCATTAGCCTCACTGTATACCGTACGCCCCCGCTCGAGTTCGCCGTAATCTCGCTGGCGCCTCGGCAAATCGAAGGCATTTCACTGTCATTAGCGCCCCAAACCGGCCAGGTTATCGATGGGGGGAGGGGGCTCTCTGGCTGCTGCTGTTGGCCAAACAGGTTGCCCGGCGAATCTTTAGGCCAAAAAGTGTAGCAGCCACACACAGGTCCATACACACACTCGCAATCCTGCGGTGTCGATGTACTTTTGATTTCCAACTAATAAACAAGAGCCGCTCGCTCCGTCCCCCCTGCCACTTTTGGCTGTGACAACGCAACTCTGGTATTGGGCCAATGCACCAAGCTAGCCAGCCAACCAACCAGGCACCAAACCCGAAAACCGGAATCTCCTTCACGCAAAACGAGCCGAGCCTGCGGTCACCCAAAAGCTGGAATCGCCGCAGCCCGGCCTTTCCCTTTCGGTTGGCCTCTGATTGATATTGATGCAACTGCCACTGGGACTGCAACTGCAACTGAAATTGCCACAGCAACTGCTACTGCCTGTGCAATCTGAGAGTGCAACAGCGATGCTGGATGCCAGGCATAGCCAGCGAGCTTCATTGGCATTCCGTTCAGGTCGGAGTTCAGCTTGCCAACTGTTCGGGATGCTCTCACAAAAGAATCAAATGTTTGGCCGAAGTGCGAGGAATGGAAAGCGTTCTGCTTGGATCTTAAAGAAGTAAGCTTTAAAAAATACTTACGTATGTATATATCCTGCTTCAAGGGAACCCAACAAGCAAGTTAATCAGATTTATGAACCTCGAAACTGCAACCCCAAGTAGTTTTTAAACCCACCAAGCTATTAACTTTGTTGTTAACTGATGGTTTTCCTGGCTAATTTCCACAGTTAATGCAATGTTGCTTTTTCTTTCCACCCATTAGCCACTTAAGAGTATCTGCTGGTTGTTTTTTCCCGGCTTTTTTCCACATTGCAGCTTAATGACGGGCGTTCCTTGCTGCTGATTGATTGTCAGTGTGTGCGGGCGCTTGGCATATTTTCCCGCCCAGTGGCCCAAGTCCACCCCCAAAGCCCAGTTAAAGAGGTTTTCCATTTTTTGTTGCATTTTCTCTGCTTTTAAATTTTATTCCATGTTCATTTTCATTTTCATTTCTCTGTGTTGTGTGTGTGTTTTGTTGTGTGTTTGTTGGCTGCTGTCCTCCGCTCCGCTTCCCTCGCCACTCATTTTTATCTCTGCACTTTTATTTGCATTCTCCTGGCTTTTGTCTTTACTTTATGCTAAATTGGCTATTTTGTTTTGTTGCTTTGTCACTTAAACTTGTAAATTTGCTCGACCTCGGCGGCCCCCCGCCGCACCTGACCACTGGCCACTGGCCACTTGGCTTGCTGGCTTAAATGTAACAGTTTGCTTGGCCGGGGTGGCCAAGACCCTTGGCAGGGACTCGGAGTTATTGCTTTTGCGGGGTCGCTTAAGAGTTAGTTTTTGATTCTGTCTCGGGCCCCTTCTCGTCTGAGGTTTTAGGCCAGCTCCGAGGCCTCGTTTACGGCTAAAAGTGTTTCTTGTGGTTGTTGTTGTTGGTGGTGGTTGCTTACATTTCTCTTGGGCCTATGACTTATAAATGTAAACCGTTTCTGCTTATTGTAACACGTATTGTATTTGTATTTGTATTTGTTTTCGGTATTTGTATTCATTATCGTACTGGTAAAGGGGGGTTATAAGTGAGTCCTGCGCCCAACACTTTGCACTACAGATGAACACTCTGTCGCCCGCGTTAATTACTCATTGGTTTAAAATTAATTTGCCACATTCGATTCGTGTTGCACTTAGGAGCTAATATTTTCTTTAGTAGGTAGTAATATACGTTTGTTGTTTTGCTGGTTGGCTTCGCTTTGTTATAAATAATATCTTGTAAATATTACCAACGCAATGCAATGAATCATAAATACAGTACGCACTTGACCATTCAATTGTCCAGTAATTACTTTGTTAGTTAACATGACGACGTGTTTGTTTGCTGTTTGCTGGCCTTGTTCGCACAAATGGCTCGCAAACCTAAGCTGACGATAAACGCAAGGGGGAAACTCAACTAAACTCAACTATACAGGGGCCACACACACAAACAGGATATGCCTGCGGGCATTATCCTCTACATATGTGCATTCGTAGGGGGTTAATTAATCTCAATTGAAACTTATCTTTTATGCCAGAATTCTTGGAACTCGGCATTGGTTTCTCGCTGTGTGTGGCTTAAATTGGCGTTAGGTTCTTCTAAGTATTCTTGTTGTTTTTTTTACACTGATCTCTTAGCCTACCGATATATATATATATATATTTATATACGTATTGCGCATAGGATATAGTGTAAGTGTAGCTTAGATCGACTATGAAATAAATTACAAAAGCTTGGGCTTTGTACAAAATATCGTTTAGCATGCAAACAACACACGCACATCTGCTGATCGTTTTTAACTGAAATATCTTACAATAGCTGTCAAACGAACGTTTACGTGGCCCTGGACTGTTATATTACATTCATAATGGCTTAATTTCTGTGGAACTGCTACGTGCGACACCTGAATGGCGCCTTCCTAATTGGTTTCAAACAACATTTAACACCTTTAATATTATATATCGATCTTGAGCAATCCGCTACTTGAACATTTATGTACAATTATCGCTTATGTGGAGGGTCTTCAATTTTCTGGGTTTTCTGGGGGGCTATATAATGATATTTAGTTTGTGTTACAAAAATATCCGTGTGGTAAGGTGAAACGATTTGCTTTTGGTCCGTTCAAACGATTGGTAAACCATAATAGAAACTATAGTGTGCGGTTAATTCGTATAATAGAACGCAACTCGTTATATTTAGACTCTTTTGATCATTCGCTTAATTTCATTTCCCAAAAATATCTTACAGTTTGTTTGCTCGGGGCAAACTTTCAAATGGAAGGAATTTGTTCGTGCCTGGTAAGTATTACTTCGTCTCTCGCGTCTCCGTTTACATTTACAATTTTAAACTATAGGTTCTCTTCTCTCGTGCTTTTTAGTTCTAAACATTTTCAAAATATTTAACAAAATCAGTCGCTTATCTCGAATCTCGGAATCTATTTCGATCTCGATCTCGATCTCTCTTCTTTATCGAAAAGGAACTTAAAGTACTCGTAATAAACAACTTTTAACAATGGTATTTCCAAAAGAATTGTAAACTTTTCCTCATGTTTCCTCATGTTTTTTTTTTGGCATTTACGTTAAGCGCACACACATACACATTGACATACAGCGATAGGGTTACACTTGCTACAGTTACTGTTCCTGTTACCGTTGGAGTTACTGTAAGAGTTACAGTTAAAGGTTCCTGTTAGACTAACAGTGAGAGCTACAGTTAAAGTTACTGTTTGAATTACAGTCACCAGTGCAGTAGTTTCAGTAACAGTCACAGTTACCGTTCAAGTTACAGTTAAATCTAAGGGTTACAGTAAAAATATTGAAATAGCTTAGGGACAAAGAGTGTGGTGTTGCCTTTACGAGAGTCTAGAAGGGGCGGTGTTTGAGAGTTCCAGGGTCTTAGCCTAGGGCAATTTTGATGCTTGGCTAAATCGGTTACAGATACACATACATATAGCTATAAAGAGTAGTAGTTTTGTGTAGCATAGTCCACGTGGTAATGTCGAGTAATTGGGTAAGTCCATACATATGCTTAGCCAAGGGGGTTAGATTACATAGAACATGTGGTGTGGTGTGGTTTGGCTTGGTGTATTTCATAGTAGTAAACGCTCCAGGCAGGCACTCCCCAGGAAATCATTCACTCCGGCTCCCATTCACACTCAGCTCTCAGTCACACGAATGTCCTAACCGACTTAAACCTAATGGCGGACGCCGAAACTAAGGGCCAGAGCCACGGCCAGGGCGTGCACCACTGGCCCGCTGGCGGCGGTGCTGTTGAACACTGGAAAGTGTATCTGCTCCGGCCGGTTGAGCTCCTCCTCCTCGTCGTCGTCGATGGCATTGGACAGCTGTCGATGACGCTTGGTGAAGTTCACATTGAACACGGCCTCGGCTACGCCGCCTGGGGAGGAGACGATGAAGTAGAAGGTCCTCGGCACCCTCTCATGCATGCTGACGTAAGTGAGCCGTGCCTCCTTGCAGAAGGGCGTGGGCAGATCCTGCAGAGGGAGGAAAATGGGTTATTACACAGAGGGTCAGGGGACATCGTCGAATCACTCACCTTCACCGAGTAGGCCAGCACTGTGCTGCCGTACTGATTGCCGGGCGTAAAGACCCGATCGCCATGCAGCCAGCGGGCGGCATGAGCTGGAGGATTGGCACAGAACTCCACGTTCAGGTGGAGCGGTGATCCCGGATAGGCAACGGGCGTGGCATTTAAAGCCATGGCTGTGGGAGCACCTGCAAATGAAAGACAAAAGTTCAGGATTGATGTTTTAATTGGTTTCTTTAGGTTAAACTCTTACAAAATAATTTAAAATTTGCTAGAATCTTATAGCTAATATCTTTTAGATAAAACTCCTATAAGTTATCTTCTTAGATGCTTTAGAATAACGAGAAATTTATCTGCTGCAATGAGAAACGCGTGGGATTAGTACCGCAGAATTGCTATTGGAAACTTTTGTAAATCTGATTCCCAGTGGGCGATGGCATTGCCGCAGCCTTGGCTCGTTAGCCCGCCCCCTTGGGAACTTTCTGCACCGAGATTCCCTAAGCAAACTTCTGTGTAAGCCGGGCTACGTCGCACTTCGCACATGCTAAGCCAATTCCGGCGCAACTGTACTCCGGCGCCAAGTTTGCTCCGCCTGGCAGCCTCGCATCAGCTGCAATTAAAGGCAGGGCGCAAAAGTTTAGTGCCGCCGTTACCGCTGCCGCCGCCATTGCCATCAGCATTGCCATCGCCACTAATTAAAAGCGTATCACCCGACAAATGTGCCACTTACTGCCACAGCAGCCACCCGAGCGCCCCAAAGCGCCCTCAAGGCCGATCTGCACCTCTGCTGGAAGGGCGGTGAGCGTGTGGCGTGGTGTGGGAAAAATCAAAATAAATAGAGGACAACATGTCGAGGGGCCAAAGGAAAAGTTGGCCCAAGAACGCTGAAACTTCATTAAAAAGTTTGCGCCAAAGCGAATTTTGTGGAACTTATGTGGGCCCAATGCCGGTTCCAGAGTCGTCGGGGATTATCTCGGTGAGGATGCTAAGGCCTGACGATGTTGGCCAACACTGCGACAATCCAATTAGACACATGTGTGCAACCCTTTCTGCTCCCATTGCTGGTTGCCACCTTTTGCTACTGTTGCCGAGCATATTTAATTATCGAGAGAGGCTCGAAATTTTGCAATTTTCCCCATCATTGCCCTGAGATAGAGACTGAACTCAGAGTCAGCATCAGGAAGGTGATGGGGTGATGGGTTGGTTGGCCAAATAAACTTGGGCCGCAATGGCGACCCTGGCAAACAAAATACAAAATGGTCGAAAGTGTTAAGTGCAAATGAGTGTTGCAAAAGGGGGAGCAGACACAAACAAAAACAAATCGAAGAACCACTCGTTCGACACTCGCAAATTTATAACCAGGGAAAACCCCTGGGACCTGGGCGACTAACTGTAAAATCAATTAAAGCAAGTGCGGCAGGGTTGCGACTCCTGCCAAATTATGCGTTCAACGCCATTTTGTCGAGCCCAGGAGCCCTCGGTCACCCTGTCCCTTGCTAGCTCGGCTAACCCGGGGAAAAAGTGTAATTTATTTGACAGCCAAAAATGATTTTTGCATGAGCCCTTATCCCGTTCCCATTCAACCGGCTCTCAAAGAGATTTAAATTCTATTTTGATTTGCAGCCAGTGAACCGTGTGCCAGCATTTTAACCCCGGAATGGGGACCACGAACCCAGGTGGATGGCTGTCGACGATGCCCCCAAGGTCAGTGCTTTGGTCATTGGTGCGACTTTTAATTTGATTTCCGCGCCATGAGCCCGGAGGCGCCAAATAGAAATGGGTTTTCCGATTGCCAAAGGAGTGGGAAATCAGCCCCAGAGTTATTGGAAACTCGAAAGTACTTCTTCTGCAAATAGCTTGGATGCGCAGGGCCAATCTTTGGAAAAGGCGTGCGTGGAAAACAACAACATCAGCGGGGAAGAAAAATAGTCGGGAAGACTCAATTTGTGGACCGAAAAGCAAGGCAAGAGCAAACGATAACAAGACAGGAAGAGGGACATGAAAAGTTGTGTTCCCCCCAAGTAATTGCAGCTCGCGAATGAATACGAAAATTCAATTATTTTCGGTTATTATTTTTTTTCCTTTCTTACTTGTTTTTTCGAGGGCACTTTCCAACACTGTGTCTCGTTCCTGTCCTTCTGCAGGAGAACGCATTTTATGCAGCCGCGTAACAACAGTGAAGGGGAAAAAAAGAGGGCATCAGCTTTCGGGGACGTGCAATCAATGGGATGAAGTCAGTTTCGAGTTCCAGGACTCGTCCCTCCTCCTCCTCCTTCCCACCAAAGTGTTGCAAAACGTTTTCCCTTGTTGTTGCCTCTCTGCGGATACTGCCTCACCTCTTTGCAAAGTTTCGCACAAAAGGCAACTACGAAAAATTAAGTTAACTTTTTCGGGCAACGGGAATTGAGTAATTTTCAGCCGTAAAACTTTATTATTTCGGACGCAGGACTCTGTCAGCCCCCCTCCATTGTTGTTGCAGCAATTGTAGAACATGCAAAGTTGCTGTTATTGTTTAAATATTTATTTTCAGCTGTTGCAGCTGTAAATGCTGGCAGGAAAAGTTGTCTAGTGCCCGAAAGTGGGCAAAAACATGCAAATTTCACTGGGCCAGCGCGGAAAGAGGAACCGCCAAAGCAACTCTTCAGGCAATGGGCCAAAGCAACATGTAATTACATTAAGCCAGTCGAATTTAGCAACATTTCTGAATGGTTTTAAGAGCACAAAGCGAAGTAGTGCTCTAGTCTAGTTTAGAAAAGAAGAGTCCGTTTGCAAGGAGAAATAAAATAATGCACGAAATACTAATGGATGGAAAGATCACGTTTTATTTAGGTTAGTCTGGTTAAAGCAAGAATTTGTTAGCTGAAGATGTTGAAGGAACAAATATTATCCATTTAAAACTGATAAAAATGTTAGTGATAATTTTTAAACGACTTTTACTGCCATATTTCCCTGAAATACCATTTTAATGAACCCCTCAAAAGTGCCAAAATGCCAATGAAATGCCAGAGTTCTTTAGATTAGTGCCCTCGCCCATTACAGGTGAGCGGCGGTTGAAGCCGTAAACAGCAGGCGAAACATGCCGTGGGGGCCCCAAGACTCCGGCTGAGATTCCGATTCCGGCTGAGAGTCCGGCTAAATGTTATTAAGTATGCAGGGCTCCGGCGAAACACGCCAAGATAACAGGCAATCCGACAGGCAGCAAGTGAAAATAACAATCATAATATTCAATTATGCAATGGTAGCCCGAGGAGAGGCACGACCTGGTCCGGAGCCACTGGCTGGCGCCCTGTTCCATGTTGTGCCGCTGAATAATTAATAAACGTTGTGTGCACTTAATGCAAAAAGCTGCAAATAAAATTACCAACCGCCGAGACAAAAAGCTGCCGGCTCGGCTCGTTGTGTGCTGAAATCATTGCCGGGGCTCTTGGTTCGGTTCGGTTGGAAAAACAAAGCGAACTGGACCGGAGCGAGGCTCAAATTGAAATTACGTGCCCGGGCTGAGCAATCAAAGAGGGATTAGCGGCTGTTTTTGCTTTTAGTTTGCCATTTGTCACCTGCCAATTCCTGCCTGGGTCCTGGTGCGCCCACCTTTGGGCGCTTTTAATTGAATTTATTGTCGCCGAGCTGGTCGCTGAATTATTGATTGCCGCGATGACAAGCTAACCCGGCCGAGGCCGGGATGTCCGAGAGCCTTTCAGGCTTTTCAGCATTTATCTTAAGTTTTGGCAACTTTTCGGGCCAGCCAGCCTAAGCTGCTCAAAAATTAATGAGGGGGCGTTGCCGGCGGTGGTATTTAGCCGAAAGGTTTCGAAACTTTGCCAAGTCATCTGCTGTGTTTGTGTGGTTGGCCGTGGGTTTTGTCAGTCGGAGCACGCGTTTTCCTGCGGCTCACGAGAATTTTCAATGGATTTTACTCGTTCCATACACTTGAAATAAAAATGTAAAGAAATTTGTTAAGAGTGCAGTGATACATGTAGGTTAGCCTTGGCATTTGTTTGTTATTTATTAGTAAGGTAAGATTAGTAGAAATTTCTGGTGAAAAGTACTTATTATTACCTACTCGTATACCTCACATCATTCGGTTTTCCAGCTGGACAAGTCGCTGGCTTATGTCCAGGGCCAGGTTGGGATAACAGCCCCCCATGTAGGTGAGAGCCTTGGCCCTGCTCCGCAGATGCTGCAGGACGCCTTCCCTGTGCGCGTACTCCGTTTTCTCAGAGTCGGCGGCCCTTAGGTCTACATATTCCGCGTACACAATCTCCATGGCGGCCAGCAGGACGCTGGGCAGCACCTTCTTGATCTCCGGGCCCATCATCTTCAGATTTGACATGCACCCGTCCACGTCCAGGCTGCGGGTAGGTATTAACCGATTGCTGTTCAGAATAGCCGATGCCGAACGCATTTTTCCGGCGTGGTAGCAATCGAAGAACTGCATCAGCTGGGTCAGCGTCTTGTAGGTGAGCATCACATGGGACTTGACGCACGGATTCCGGTCCTCAAGCACAGCGTCCAATTGCCCGATGACTTTCACCAGCCGCTCTCGCAGGCTACCGGAACGCGATATCTGGTGGATCACCTCGGCGAGCAGCGAGCTGACCAGGCCCATCGCCCGTTCTTCCTGCCTGGCTATAAGGTACAGCTTGATGGCCGCCTCGTAGTTGGTGCGGTTGGACAGCTCGTCGGCCACCATGGCGGCCAGTGTGTACTTGTCGCAGTCTTTGAAACTGAATTTGTCCAGGACGCCGCCCCTGAACTGCTCATCCTCGACACCGAAGATCAACTGCAGCGTCTGATCGTCGCACTTCTCCACAATCAGGTCGCCGAAGCAGACAATCATGGCATTGTGGCCGTCCTTGGTCTTGAAGTGCCGCAGCTGGTAGTAGTAGTGCAGGGCCAGGCTGGTGTCCGACTGCTCGAAGCACTTGGTGTACATGACGATCAGGCGCACCAGATTGAGTCGCTTCATCGGCGGTGGATCGGAGGGCTCGGAGCTGAGCAGTGGCTGCTGAGTGCATCTGGGCGTTGCCAGCAGGCCCATCTCGTTCAGGGCGATGGCCATGTGGACGGCGTGTGGTCGGTTGGACAGGGTGCGGGCCAGGACCTCGATGGCGGCCTCAAACTGGCCGGTGAGGACCAAGACCTCAAAGTACCGCGGCTCCTTAAGGCTGTCTTTGATACAGTTCTCACCGTATTTCTCCAAAATGAGGGACTGAAGACCGCTGTAGGTCAACTGCTCAGTGCAGCAGTCCCACTTGTCCTGCCCCTGAAGAATGGACAGCTTCAGCCACAGGAAGTCCTCGGGCTTGGCAAAGAGCTCCGCGTGAGCCTCTTGCGGGTCACAGGACAGCACCACGGCGTAGACAGCCTTCTTGTACATGTCACTGCAGTCGCGCAGCCTTTCCTTGTACTCGAGTTTTAGCTGCCGCTTAATCCTTTTGACAATGGACTCCGAGTCCTTAGCCTGCTGCGCCGTCACCAGCTTGAGGAGATCAGGGCAAGTGCCCGATTCCTTGAGGAACTGCACAGCCGCAGCCTGGTCTCCACAACGCAGACTATGGTAAACCAGGGGCCACAGTGGCCTGCACTTCACCATGTCCTGCAACCCCACAAGGGAGTGGTGGAGCTGGAAGGTGATTTCCACATAGGAGAGGACCAGATTGTAGACGTTGGGAATACCACCGCGCTTTGCGATGGCCAGATTCTTCTCGGTCAACGCATTGATGCGGTTCCTGTAGCGGCGCTCGAGGAAAGTGCGTGCCTGCTCGATGTACTGTGGAGTGGTCTGGCGGCTCTGCATGGGATCGATGTTAACCGACAGGGGCATCCCCTTGGCCATGTACCTAAGCACGTTCCACATCTCGCGGACGGCAGGATCATCGAAGGGCAGGTCAGCGAAGCGTGTTATCAAGTCTGTCCGCTGCAAGAGAGACCTGGTGTAGGAGCAAACCTCCTTCGCGTAAAGCTGCTCTACGGCGTTTAGGCGTGAGATTGGAGCGGGTGCATCGGGCAGCTTTGTCGGCACCCGGGTGCATTGCGTTTCGGGAAAGTCCTGCTGCCCGGGACCCACCAAAGCGTTGAGCAGCGCTTCCTTCTCCTTGCCCCAGTCTGTGTAGACGCAGTGCCACTTTCGACGCTCCACGGTCGAGTATATATCGGGTTTGGTATCTTCTATGACGCTCAAGATGGCGGTTTCTCGTTCACTCTTGAGAAATTCTTTGATATCGGTGTCAGCCAAGACAAGCACTGGCTCAAAGGACTTGGGCAGACTCAGCTGTTCTAGCTTCTTGTTCAACTTGGACAGGTCCACGCCCTTGGAGCCGAGTAGCTTGTGGGCAGCAGGATCGTTAATGCCGACCTCGGTGACACGCGAATGCAGCTCCTCGGTGGCCTGCAGCACCTGCTTTAAGGTGCGTTCCACGTAGGGAAAATCGTTGGGGTCAGCAGTCTCCCTGGCCAGGCGTTCGGCCTGTGTTACAAGATCATCCAGATTCATTTCGGATAGGATACGAACGAATAAGATAAGCCCAACCGAATTAAAAAAAAAAATGGAAGTGACAGATAATGCTAGATGTGGCCAGCTCTAGTAAATAAAAGAGCTTTCTGTCATTTAATTAAAGGAAAAGAATGTTTATCAACACTGCCAAGTTCCCTGAAGTGAGACCAAAGCTGTTTTTAATCACGTCAATCAGCAAATTAAAAGGAGAAAAGGATATCCTTTCCAAGTTTGTAATATAAGGTATGCATAATTTTGTGTGTGCAATTATTTATATTTTAGAATTATCTTAGCTAAGCTTTAGGGTATTTTTGGAAACATACTGCAAACGGGCACACTGTGTACGACAAAGCTGAAGAATTTAAATTTACCAAGTAATAATATCATTTTAAGAAATCTAATGCAGAGTTTTTTGCTTTTAAATTAGTTAAAGAACTATCAGCTTTATTTTTTCAACGTGTAAGCATAAAGAGACCTGGCAGTTTGAGGACACTGATACTTTACTTTTCCTAATTGAAATCCCTTCAAGTATGTCGACTTCAAAGTCAATTGCTTGGGGACAAATGCACTGCTCCACAAAATGTGAAAGAGAAGAGAACTGGACCAAACAAACTTTGACGCTGTGCGGTGACCTTTAAGTGGCGAAGGGGACAGAGATTGATATATAGACGCTGGAGGTGGAGTGCACCGGGTCCGGTTATATCAGCAGGGTTATCTTAATAAGAACACGCCAGCTTACCAGCTTCCATCTATGTATTCTGAGGACATCCATGCCGTACACGGGTGTGTGTGCTCGCTCGTCTGAGTGTGTAAATATCTCTAACCCAAATCTTGAAAATTTACAAAGCGCGCTGCCATAGCTGTGCATCTATGGCTCTGCCCCCCGTCCTCCGTCGCCTCTTTTTCGGCGTTGTCAACACAAATTAAGCCAGCATGTAGGGCTGAATGCACAGTCAGAGGACCTCGGCTCCTCCGCCGTAGTTTACGTATTTAAATATGCTCTTTCACTTTCAATATCAAATGAGTGGCTGGTTGGCAACTTTTGGCTGGCAGCAAGATTGCAACTTGCAGATACGTAGATACTTCGGCAAAGTTCGCCGTGTGTCGGTGTGTCGGTGTGCCGGTGTGTGCGGATGGGACTAAAGTTTGGATGAACAGCTCTCCGTATGAAACAGCAACCCAATTTGGAGACCCTGTCGCCTCCGCCCCTACAGCCATTGCAAATTGCACAAGTTGCCAAAAATCGCTTCACATGTGCCACTTAAAGTTTTCGGTTTCCCCATCCCGTGTCCTGCAGCCTGCAGAATGCCAAACTTGCAACTTGGCAGGACTCCCCCCCCTACGCCAGCTATGTAGTAGCTCTGTTTTTCGGCCCTGGCTACCTGCCCCACTTGTAAATTTAATAAAATTTTGCATTTTTTGTTTATTTGCGCCCCTGCCGTGAAAGTGAGATGTTGGAAAACTTTTAAGTGATGTTGGTAAACACACAAAATTACGGTTAAACAAGAAGAAAGTGACGTTCGGGAGGGGCGAAAGCCAAAGTTTGATGGAATCGAACGTTCATTTTGTGTGCTGCCAAAGCGGTAGAGCTTTTCAGATGATGGCAACATTGGTTGGCATCTTGACTCTTGCCATCGGTTTCAAGAGTATTTCTGGGTAGGTTAATAGGCAACTGATTAACTAACGAATAGGGACTACAAATTATAACAAGAATATAATATATAATCTTTAAGGATACATCATCGAAAAGTTGGTTTACAGGCCTTTTAAATATGATATAGCTTTTGGCTTAAACATCTTTGATATTATTTAGTAGATTGATTTAAAGTTTCGAAAAATCACCATGAACGCGTATTTTAAATTAGAATTCCCCATCCGAGGACTTTAAAACAGATTTCCCTAAATTCCACTTGGCAAATAGAAAATTGTTTGATGAAATCGAATGTCCCTTTCGTGTTGCCAATCAATAGTAAACCACAAAAGGGCCAGCGATGGAACTAAGGGGTTAATGGACCCAGGCCCACACAAACATCCCTTGGAACCTCATGGCACCTGGCGCCAGGACCAGGACCCGGGCCAGGACCCCTTCGTAGGCGCCTGATAAAATTCAGTGTCCGACGGCTAACGGTGCCAATGTTTGCGGTTATGGAAATGCCAGCCCCAAAACCCCCTCACTCCAGGTTTTTGGACACCGATGTGGGTGTGTGTGCCTGTGTGCGTGGCAGGCCTATGCTTTATGGTCTGACATTTGACATTTTTATTAGCTTTGTGGCGACGGCGTTTAATTACTTTGCACGCTGTGCACAATGTCCGGCCTGACCCGACCGTTTTTATATGCACTTCCTGCGCCCAGCGAAATGCAATTAAAATATGCATTTGAGTTATGCCAGTGCGAAAAAATAAAGAATATCCCGAACATGCGTGGACAGCTCATTACCATTTAAAACGTAATTTTGCCGGCTGTAACGAGGCATTAAAATCCAACTAGCCCCGTCGTCTGCTTGTCTGCTTAACCCATTAAGATCATTGCCTTGTCCCGGAAATTAAAATAGCCAGATTGCCCGGCCCGTTCTCTCACTCTCCGGCCGTAATCCACTTGAGGCCAGCATGCAGTGGCAGGGTTGACATCAGGAGAGACTCTCGGCCTCTCCAGCCTCTGCAGCCTCTCAAGAGCCGCTTATTAGTTCGGCGCAAAACCAGCAAATGTGGCTGCCGCTGGGCACAATTGGTGGCCGGGTCGCGAAGGGGTTGGATTGCCACTTGCCTCCAGCCACTTGGCCAGGGGCACCTCCTGCTGGCACCACTCGATGTCTTGTGGCGCGGAATTTGCATGCTCGAGCACGGAAATAAGCTGCATTTTGCTAATATTTGTGAGGGGTTTAAACGGTAGTAAGAGGGAATATGCATCAAAAGATTTCTTTTAAAAAAATTAAGAAGAAAATAATAATTTGTATTAAAAAACTTCACTTGGAGAACATACTAAATACCCCTGAGAAACCCCTTAGAAATCAAGACCATTCAAATAACAAATTAATCTCTTTATCATGCTTCAACTTAAAAATTCTCCCCCAAAAGTATGCTATGATCTTTTACCTACTTCACTAGGTACTCCATAGTCGCGTACACCTTCAGCTTTCCCACTTACTTTTCCAGCTGAAGTGCGAGCTGGTCAAGTGGCGGGAATTAGTTTTGATTTTTCCAGAGAGGCCACACAAGGCTGTCGGCTTGTTTTACTGCTCGCATCCGGCGGGCTCAGAAAGGGGGTCACGAGTGGGCGGACGGGCGGCGGATGGCCGGCAGTCCGCTGGCGACATTGCGACGTCTGGTGGCGTCTATTTGCACAACTTTTTCAGCTCATTTCCGCTGCAGCTGCAGACAGGCGACGAGGGCCCAGAAGCGCCCCCAAAAGCGCCCCCAAAAAACACCCACAAAAGTCAGCTTGCTCCAACGTTGTTGCTGTTTCGCTCTGGCCCAGCCAGGGAAATGGCCAAAAATGATTTCTGCAACTGTCTGAAAAGTTTTACATGCTGCCTTGGTGGCCATTTTTTAGCTTCACGGGGTGTTTCTGATGACAAGTTTTTGACTTCATATTTTAACTAACGACTCCAGACAGATAGACAGACAGACAGAAAGTCAAGAGAGGGATGATGGTGGATGCAGGGCAGCACATATGGAAAATTATAATTTAGTCAACAATTTTTTTTTTTGGGGCTTCTGCTTTCTGCTACGGAGAATGTTAGTGTGTGTTTTGCTGGGAAATTGAAGCGTAAAAATTAATGCTTGAGTGCATTCTGTGCAAAAGACAACACACACACCGACAAATACAGGAAGCAGGGACAACACAAAACTGTTGACAACGCTGCCAAGGACCGACCAGGATACGGATAGTAATGAGTGGGTAACGTTTTTGGCATTGCATTCGACCAAATGTTTTTCTTTGACTCTGCCATCTCTCTGAGAAATTACTTTGGCAAATGCACATCCTTTCTGGGCATGTAATTAGGCAGGGGTTTCCTTCGAATATTTGACAGCAAATCAATCGTAAATCGAGAGAAGAGAGTGCAGAAAGGGAATCAAATTATTATTGCCAAATCCCAAATTCATACTTCAAAGAATGTCTGTCTGTCTGTCTATCCCCCCGGTCGGTGGTTAAACTATTTACCAATCTACCAGAGAGAAAGAGTCTCCCTTGGGCTTTCGTTTTTGGAAAGACTTTGAAGTTTAATTTTCATTTCAATGTATTTCTTTTGCCTGTAACTGAGGGGGAACAACCCTCGACAAGTCCGATGGTTCGAAAACGTTTATCTAGGGCTCAAGATCGCTTTCGGGCGGAGTTGCAAGGCATTTAACATGCAATTTGGCGCAGCTGCTGTGAAAATTCCTTGCCGAATTTAAAGCCTTGTCGCAGGGCGCAATAAATTGCCATTTAAATGAGGCACAAATGAGCATGAGGCTCTGAGGGTGGCGCTGAAAAAATTCTTCAGCATATTTTATGAAATGGAACCCTCAGCAAAAGCAACTCAGTACTGCGACCTAATGAGTAGAAACAAAGCAATATTTGCTGGCAAACGCGCCAAATTCCAAAAGCAAATTTGCCAAGAAGAAAAATTACGCATGGAAAATGAAAAAATGCGAAAATATTTCCTTCTCCATACGTTGATCAAAAGCTCGGTGGCGGCGAACATGCATATTACAAATTAGCATGCATAAAGCCGGGCCCGGAACGGAGTGGCCAGGGTGGAAAACTGGGCGGAGGTGGCTGGGAAATTCGAGTGTGCCAGCGCATAAAGCAATATTTATGTTCGCGTATCGCTCGAGGGGAGTCGTGCCGGAGTCGGGGGCGGGGCTACGTTTCTCGTTCTAAATTAAGCGTGGAATATGCGTGGAGAAGCTTTTATTAAAACAGGCCGAACAACAGGACTCCAGCTCTTATTGTACTTTTCAGAGTCGCAGGCTCTCAGGGTCTCTGGTTTCTGGTTCATGGTTCCAGGTTTCAGGCTCCTTGGTTTTTGCTCTTTGTTTCAGGTTCCTTGGATTGTAATGAAAATTCCGCAAATAATCATTAGAAGGGGGGACTTTTTGCTATAAGGGATACAGGATACCAAGTGGTGGAAGGAATCTCAGGACAATCTTTGTCTTGGCAACTGCTATTGTAATATTTATATATATTTTACAATAGTTAATAATATAAAATTTAATAAATAAAATTAAACTAATCACATATTTGAGCCAGAACAGTCTTAAAAATGTGTTAAACAAATTAGATACTGCTACAGCTGGGGTTTTCCCTTCAAAAATCATTTAATATTTAAATTTTAAAACGTTTCAGTTCTGGGTAATCTTCATTAAAATGCACTTTGAAGCCAAAAAAAAAAAAAGAAAAGAAAAACTGGAAATTGCAGCTACTTGGTTCAACTTTTCGCTGCATTTGTTTAAATTACATAAAATTGCAATGCATGGCAGGAACAAAAAGCGCTGGCAAGAAGGCAAAGTCTACTACTGAGCTACTTTTGCCAACTGCCAGTTAACATATGCAGAGCTTGACACGCCCCTACGCCCACCAAACACACACCAGCATACATACACACTGTCAACAAGAAAACGCCCACATAAAGTTAACGACAGCGAACGGGGGCCAAAAAGAAACCGAACAAAAATAAAAAAAATACAACAAAAAAGAAAAAAGGCGAGTGGCGAAATTGTGAGAGAAAATTGTTATTTAATTTGTGTGAGTGCTGAACATTTTTGCAGCTGCTGTTGCTCAAGTTCCTGCTGCAAAACTTTTTGCCCAGCACACGCACTAAACTTTAACACAAGCATAAATTTTGGGCGCACACACACACACACACGCAAGGATACCCCGGGATCCTTGTAAGTAAGTGCACTTTGCATTGGGGCCGCCGCGAATCCTTTTGGCTTTCTTCAAAATTCATATGCACATTTATTTTATACGCAGCCCGCCCCTCAAGTAGCTGCATATGCAAGTAGGGGTGCTGCAGCCTGCCTCCCATCCATATTTGTTGCATAATACCGCCCCACCCCTCCCTGGGCGAGCGCCCAAGCGAAGCGTAACGGCAACACAGAGGCTGCAATTTGAAGAGTCACGACTTCATTAGGAGCGGGTAGCGAGAACAAGGGACTTTCATATGCATAATGAAGACCTGCTTTCATCTCGGCCTCGGACTAATCAAAAATGTCAACGAAGCAAATGATTGAGGCCACTGCTAATAATCCCTTTGTCATCGTTCTCTGGCCCTCTGCCATTTGACTTGGTAATTATTATGGCCAGGTATAAGCGGGTGAGCTGCCTTGCCTTGCCTTGTCCGTTTGAGGAGCGATTACAAGCCACTGCTGGTCCTTATTGGATGAAGCTCATCCCGGCTTTTTGTATTTTTTCCTTCATCGTCTTCGGGGCGAAACTTTGCAGACAGCAGCGTGGAGAACTTGTTCCCCGAGTCGCTCTCTCTTTGTATTTTGTTTAATTTTACAGGCAAACACAAATAGTGGAAGTAACTAAAGTATCCTAACTCCTTTGCCGCTGGCCTGTGAATTTAATCTATTGTATGGCTGTCGCATCTCTCTTTTGCTGCTTCTTTTTGTCCTGTGTGTCTCCCACTCTCTGTCCCTCCGTTATCCTGTCGTCTTTGACTGGGAAGCCTGGGAATTCTTTTGCCGTCTGGCACTTGATAAATATGACGCTTTCACGCTTCCTTCCCCCTGCCAGCTAAGCCCAGCTTACCCCATCTAAGACCATCCCCCTGGCGGAGTCCTTGTTTATTTGCGTTAAGTGTTAGCAGCCACGCTTGTGGCACCCTTTTTTCCACCTCCCTCCAGCCACCTCTCGGTGTCCTTCCACTTCCTTGGCTGCTTTCGTATTTTGTTTATCTAGCACTCAATTTCGCAGTTTTAATGACAAACTGTCTTACCTTGAAATTGCATGCGGGAGCATTATAAGTGTCTCCATTTCGTGTACAACACAGCTCCCACACTCGGGCAAGGACACTCACTCCTTCTACATCTCCTTCTCCTTCTCCCGAGAAGGACTTTGTTTGATTGCTTGGCTTGGCTTGGCTTGTCCGGAGATCCGGGGAGCCACTGTGTGTGAGCTGAGCTCTTCATGTTTGGATTGCACTCGAGGGTAAGCTCGGGCCAGGTCCTCGCTCTCATCGTCATCCTCTGGTCCTGGCAGCCACCCCTCGATCTCTCTCTCTCCCTCTCTCCGTTCGACCACTTGGCAAGTTTTATTGTCTCAATGTCCACTTGGCTTTCGCCTCAAGACAACTTAATGCGCTGGAGAACAGCAAGGGGCAAGGGAGCTAGAACTGGAGCTGGTGCTGAAGGTGAAGCCGAAGCTGATGCGAAGTCAAAGCTAACGCATTTTCCTTAATTTCCGGCAGCATGATTTCCAATTTTTCTTTCAAATTCCCTTGCACTTGTCGTATACTTAATATCTGGCAGAGGACACAGGACAGAGACAGAGAGAGAGACAGTGACAGGGGAAGCCGGCTGATTGGAATTGCCTTTTGCAATGTCATCAATCATGCGTCGTTTTCCACACGCCCAGGCAAAGATTTTGACAAGTGTCAATGCGACAGGAGAACGAGCGATAAGCCAGACTATAAAAGCGCACAAAAACCGAGCGACGGCGGGCCGAGGTGAAAAACGGAGCGAAATCGTTGGGGGAAAATCACATGCAAAGTAAAATGTCGAACTTCTGACAGCAAGAAAATAAAACTTTTCATTTGTTTTCCTTGGCTCTGCCGTGTCCCGAAACTGCTGTCAAAGTTTTTAATGTTTTTAACTCCTCGCTGTCACCTGAGTTGCCATCCATTCGGAAAAGCCATCCACCGCCCCATGCCCACCCACCGAAAAGTCCAATCCAAAACTGGGCCACACCCAATTTGCGGGAGTTCACTGCTCCAAGGTGTTGCAGCTTCATTTCTTTGATTGCGACGCTAGGGTCACTAGGGGATTAAATAATCCTGCCAAAGTGTGACCAAGAGAGGGGAATGTAGGAAAAGTGTGACCAAGAGATGAAAGTTTTCAGAAGGTGTGACCAATTGTAAAAGATTAAAAGCATAATTTGGCCAGATTTATAAATAATAGTTTTAAATTGCCGTGACAAGGCTCTCTGCTTATTGGTGTTTAGATTTTGATTGGGGTAATGATTCACTTAGGGATTCAATAAGTCTGGCAAAAGTGTTACCAAGAGTGGGGAATCTAGGAAAAGTGTGACCAAGATTATAACTTTTCAGAAATCACCACCACCAGTATCAATTAAAACCAGCTCTAGAAATATAAGTTTAAATTTATCCTGCTCCAAGGTGTAATGTTTTTGATTGGGATACTGGTTCACTAGGGTACTAACTGATAAAAATCTGCGATAAAGTTCCCAAGAAATGAAAGTCTATGCAAGATGAGACCAATTTGAAGTATTAAACCCACAATGTGACCAGCACAATAAGAAATACCTAAAATTTGTTGAGAAAGGTCAAAATTAAATAAATAACCTACGCAATTGTTTGGCAAAACCAACTAAGACTGACGCTTGGTATATTTTATGGTATAAATTCGTATAACTCACCCTTCACCGACACCGTGACGCTCTGCAGGACCTCCAACTTCTTCTTGTTGGCCGGCGACTGGCCCACGCACTTGTACATGCCCGCGTCCTGGTACATGACGTCCTTGAGCGAGAACTGTCCGGTGGGCTGGCTGCTGCCATAGCCAAGGCCACGCAATCGGGCCGAAATGGGGTCCAAGTGCGACCAGCAGCCCAGAGAGCCTAAAACGAGGGAGGGGGAAGACATGAAAGCCATTGTGCATAATTTAATTAATTGACTTCCCGGGAGGTCGCCGCGAGAGACGCCACGGCACTCGGCACGCAAGTTTTAATTTCTTTAATTGATGCGTCGCCGGTCGAGAGGCCACGCCGAACACTCCGGTCGAGCACTTTGTCTATTTTCGTATTTGGCCAAAAGTGAGCAAAGTAAATTGCACGCATAATTAATTTCCAATTGCGCTAATTAATGAAGAGGCGCACAAAAGGCCACGACCACGGCCCGTTTCGATCGAACGAAAGTAAAATGTAAAATGTAATTACGGCCCAGACGCATTTGTCATTCTAAATGGGCCACGAATGCCCGAAAGCCCGCTGCTTCCTTTGAAGTTTATGGAAACCGGGGTAGTAGGAGGGGGAGTTAGCAACGGGGTTGGACTTACCTTGCGGACACTGCAGAGTCACCGCTCCGCCCAGCTGCACTTCCAGCTGCCCCTTGTTGGGATTGTGCGAGGCAGCTGCCACGGAAACATCCTGATCATCCGGCTCCGAGGTCACATCCACCGAGTCGTCTGAAAGGACACAAAAGACACAGGCGTACAGAGGTGAGTTAAAGCTGCAAACTCCGGGCCACATGTGGCTCCTGCACTGGGAAACGAAGGGGAATATGGATGGTCCTTTAAAGCTCATGTTCGACTTGGATACCGCCTTAGTCGAACTTCATCCTCCTGTGCCAATCCCCGGGGCTGTTGGCAATTGTCAAATGTGACAATATTTCAATGACAGAGGCAGCAACAAATTGCTGACGCGATGCGAACACCTGAGTCACTCCGCAATGAGTTGTCACTTCCGTTTTGATGCCAACTAAAAGTGAAAATCGCTGCTCAGCTAGCTGGAAAATTGCCCGAGCTGCAATCTTCTTTGCCTCGCCGCAAAAATTCATAAATACATATATTTTATGGTCGTTTCCGGGGGCGGGAAGAGCCCATAACGATGCTTCATTCTAATTTCGGAGCAGGCCGGAGCGAGGACGAGGCGAGGCGCATATTTTCCACTTGCCTTGCCAGGCTCGCTCTGGCTTTAAATTTCAGCGCGTCCTTTGTGCCGCATACTTTATGGCGCCGTTCATATTACGGTATAAATAACAATTTGCCCTGACATGTGCCTAAAAGTATGCGGCCCGCCTCCGGCCAGGTCTGCGTCCTTTGTCTGCGGCCGGATATCGTAACAATAAGTTGCCAAGTGGCGACCTGCCTGGGAGACAAAAAGAAAAAACCCCAAGAGCCGTGGCCGTAAGCTGTAAGCCCCACAAAGGCTGGGCACGGGATGGGTGGGAAAAAACCTTGGAATCACCTCCTTGAGGCGGCCATCAAATTAGCAGACCCAAAAGTGAGCCGCACAATTAACAGAAACTACTAATTACCGGCGGCGGGCCCGCTGGCAACTTTAATCGAAGGGAAACCCCCGAAGTTGCGTGCTGCCGAGATTTGCGAGGGGGTTGCCATAAAGAGAGAGGGAAAGAGAGTGACTGCTCTCCAGCTACAATTAATTGTAAGCTCCTTTCGTCTCAGAGACCCTTCGTCGCATGTCAATCAGCAGCCGGAGGACACCCCTCGGCCGGGGTTTTATTGCTGACAATAGCAAAAGTCCTCCCCTCGACGAACGGGGCGTGTTACTTAGTCAAAATCACGTAGTTATAAAATTTTTTATTGCCCGACACAAAGGCGGACAAAGGCGGCGTCGCTCAAATTGACAACTTCAATGGCCAGCAGGGGGCGTAGGGCGAAGTGGAGTGGAGTGGAGTACAGGGAGTGCTCTACGAGTGCAGCTTTGACAGAAATAAGAGCCCTCCCAGTACCGGAGACCCTCGGCGAAAATGTCTAATGAGCTCAGCTTGTCTCCGGCCCAACTGACAGACATTTGTCATTGGCCAAAAGCCGGCGGCATGTCTTGAGGCGTTGCGATAAGGCAAGTGTCTGAAAGTCTCTACAGAGAGAGGAAAAATCACCGAAAATTTGACATTAATCTCTTCAGTCTCGTAGAGTTTAAATTATGAAGTAAAGGGGGGGGGGGAATTTCGGTCTCGAATTTCGATAAAATGGAAGAGCTAAACAGGACTTGAAACATGCTGTTAAAAGAAGAGTATAGAGTTATTGTAAGCTAGTCTTAAGCAAATATAGAGGAAGAATTGAATAATTTGTAGTTCTCATTTTCATTCAAACTATGAATTACATAAAGAACAATGTTCCGCCATAGTCAGTGCTATTTTCGTTCTTTCCCCATATTTATCTATAAAGTATCTTTGAAATACATCTGATATTACATTCCTATTGTGCAAATACTGGGTACCAGATTGTCAAGGGAAGTTTATCAAGCTGTATCCTTAGACTCGAGTGAGAAATCGATTCTTTGCCGCACCCCCCGAAAACAAACTCCTTCAATATTTTCTCCAAGTTTTTCACACACACATTCATAATTTCCAGCACTTGTTTCACGCATATTTTACTCAATGGCCATTCATAAAAGTGTCCGCCCATTCGGAGGGGGAAAACCCGAAAGAAAAACAAATAAACAAAGGCAAACAAATGGGCATCGAGTACCGCCCATATGGCGACACTGAAGTAGATTGAGAGAGCAAGCCAAAGAAAGGCCTGCCGAAGGGGGAGAAAGTGATTCTTATGCCACATCTTTTTGGGCCGGGGCACACTCGAATAAATCCCAACTCATAACAGCGGCAAATGTGAAGGGCAAACAGCAAATACTAATGCAAACAAGCCGAATCAATATGCCGGTCAGACTGACTGACTGAAGAGCTCGCCGTTGGCTCGATTCCCGCCACCAATCATTAATCATGGGGCATCATCATCAGCAGCAGCAGCAGCAGGGAAGACTGCTGCCAGTTTCAGGGCCGCACCCGAAACTTGAACCCGAAAGGAGTGTATCGAGTCTCCCCCCGTCAATGTGTCGACACATCCCTGCCCTGTCCGAGGGAGTGTGAATATGACGGGTGAGTGCGATCCATAAATCCTTCAACAATGGCCCGCCTGAAAGTTTCACTCTCGATGCTGGGCTTTATCTTTTTTTCGGGGGCTAAGTGCCGAAGGTAAGACATTAAGTTCCCAGCGAAAGGGTATGCTTTTTTTTGCCTTGCAATTTTCATTAGCACTCCCTGCTCCGCACCACGGGATTAATTTCCATTTTTTTCAGCTCCTTGCCACTCCAGGCAGCTCCGTCTCCATCTGCATAGTTAGTCATGAATATGAAGGAGGCCGACGAGATGCAGCATCATCATCATCAGCAAGGAGCATCGCCGGGAGAGAGGAGCATGGCAACAATCAGCTTAACTTACAGGCTGCATAAACAGCCAGCGGAAGCAGCGAGCAGCAGTAAACTTGGCTGGCTGTGATTGCATTTGTGCTTGTGCTCGGTTATAAATTTTAATTTTTCCCCCTCCCCCTCAGCCCGCCGCGCTGAGATTTTTCAAGACTTTCAGCCAACGAACACGCGATTAATTTGCAATGAGTTGAAATTGAAGATGATTGCAGTGGATGCAGGAGTGAAACCGGGGTGGGGGGACTCCCCGGGGCGATGATTGGAGGATGCCTGAGCTATGGAAATTACCAGGAGTGGAGTGAACTCAAGAAGCCGGAGATACTGCCCGAGAGATACGTATCCATAAAAGATAATCTCTCTCCGCAAATTTACGCTCATGCCGTTGAAAGTTTGCGGCCATAAAGAATGCTTTACTCAAGGACATTTGTCGGCAATGAGTTTTTAATATTTCCTTAAGTTGTCCAAAAAGCAAGGGGGCCGAAATGAGTTTTGCGTTTCATTTGAGGCAACAACAAATAAAATTTTATTGAAAATCTTGGCAGACCCTTCGGACCCTGCACACACAACACACACGCACAACACATACCGAAAACATAATCGCCGGCTATAAAAACAAAGGCAGCAAACAAAAAAAACTAATAATCGTGCGCGCCGATAAACACAGAAATTTAGCTCGGCCAAAGGACAAGGACAAGGAGCAGGACACGGGCCATGGGACATGGGACATGAGGGTTCTTTTGGGGGTTCGGTTGGGCGGAATAACCAATAAAGTTAAACCGCGATAACCAGCATGACAAAGGATAATGGATAACGGGGACCAGGACCCTGCCAATCGGCGTAAGAAATGGCTCGCAATGAAAATGCTTACGATAGCGTGTAGAATTAAATTTTATTGTAATTCGTAATTCGCCTTCAGCTCAGCTCGAGTGTCCTTTTCCCAGAGGAACTCCGCCTCCTCGTCATCGTCGTCGTCTGTGCTTTCCGTTTGCTTTCTCCTCCCGAGTGGTTGGCCATGTGGCAGAGTCCTTGCTTTGCTTTCACGGTGGTGGAATGCATTTTCACGACAGTTGGCTGCCCAAATTAGTTGAGAGCGAGGCGAATGCAATTTGCACATGGATTCCGGCAGGAGGGGTTAACCGCAAAGGCATCTCTGGAGGATCGAAGGGCGTTTTATCACCTTCCTGGGACTGGGAATCACTGTGATCGTATATCACTTATGGGGACTTTTCTACTTTCCTTGTTTTTTACAATGGAAAATGTTCCCCTTCTTCGGTTTGTTACTCGCAGTAAGTCAAAGTCATGTCAACAAGAACCACTTTGTGGCACAAATCAAACGATATATGAACTTTATCAAGGACCTCTGCCCTCACAACTCCCGTTTGGCTTGACTTGGCAAACTTTCACTAATTGCACATTGTTGGCCCGAACGCCGTGCAGGCCACTCAACATTAATTAGCCTCAATGAGAACTTTAACTCATTAATGAGGCTGGCAAACAGAACTTTGGTCAATGGCCGGGCTTATATTTGGAGTGTACCTGAGCGGGCCCTCAGCTTGGGCTGGGCTGGGCTGAGTTTTGGCCCACTTTGGCTCCTGGCTGCTGGATTCCCAAGCCCGGCCATCACGTCACGCTCGCCGCTCCTGTTGACGTACGTGTCAAATTAGCGACGTTTTAACAAGCTCGCCGTGTCGTGTGTCCTGTGCCTCGCATCCCGGGTTCCGCGCTCCGAGTCCTGCCTTCCGATGGGCGGCGAATCAATCACGCAAAAGTGGCCGGCGCAGAAAACTTTGAGCAACTGCGTCAAATTGCCTACTTTTGTGAGCCGCCATGGGCCCACCGCCTCCACCTCGCAGCGGGTGCGCCCGGTTTTCCGTCGCTTTTCTTGTAGCTTTTGGCTGGGCATCGCTGATTGCTTTTTCATTGCAGTTTGTCAGCGGTGTCCTCTCGTTTGTTGTCGACAGCAAAGTTTTCCCTTCGCCGGCTCCTGCTACCTGGTGGCATTTTCCAGCTCAATGCCGGAGCGCTTCGGAGGAGGAAACATATCGTCAGCAATTAAGCCGGCATTCAAACGTCTGTCTGGGATTTTGGGGGGTTGCTTCTGCTCCTTCTCTTCGCTTAAATGCGATTTATCAGTTTTTTTCGGGCTTTATCTCTCTGGGAGTCTTAAATTCTTGCCGGTTTGCCTCAAAAGTATTTGCCAGCCGCCATTTATCATCGGTCCCGGGCAGCTGTTTTATAGTTTATGACAGGCGAGTCGTGTCCTTTCCTTCTACTAGATCTTATAGGTATTTCCCCTCAACCCGCACACATGTGCGGAATGAAGAAGGACCTCCAAGCCGACGCCTGTTGTCATAAATGGGGTTCGGTTGCCGACTGTTGCCAGTTGGATTTGCCGTTTCGGCAGTTTGCTCTCGAGTTCGATAAAACGTTTTACAAATTGATTTATGTGCTTAACATGTTGCCAGCTCAGCGTCTCTCACAATTAGATTTCGCTGGAAAATCAGGAAAATCGGAAAATCGGAAAATCCGGCGGTGGAAAAAGTTTCCTCCTTGCGGCCCCCATCAATCATCGATAATGTCGATGGGGCCTGCGATGCCGCCGTCACTTCTTGGCCTCTTTGTTTTTTTTCTCTTCTGTTTTTATTAATAAAGCATTTGTTTTCCCCATAATGAGCATCGACAGGCGGCTGTCAGGAGTGCCGAAATGGAAAAATCCCTCCCCGGGGAGCGTCCTCCTCCTGATCCCTGCGTCGGCATAAAAAGTGGCAACACTTTGTCAAGTTGTTATTACCAATATTTTATTTCATTTTTTTTTCGTTCGTTTTCGTTTTGTCTAGTTGGGTTTTTCTGCTCTCTCTTTCGACCATGATTGATGAGGGATTTTGGGGAAAAGATGGATATCGGGGCGTGGCAGTGCATTTGAGGAGTGCTTGAGTCCTGCTGCCGCTCCTCCTTCGACTGCACTTACCGCCTAATGAGGCTGCAAATGAGTTTCGGCGAGCTATATAATTTGATTTTCGCCTTGCTCTCAGGCATATTTGCACACACAAAGTGTCGGGGAAAATTCAATAAAAATATTTACAAGCATTAACACGCATTGGGCGCATAAAATGCCGAATATCCCAGCCCGCAAACGAGAAAATATTGACAGCAAAATGGCGCGTAGGCATAAATACTAGAGGCATGAGGATGGGGCACACAGACAAGGGGGTTGACAGGCTCTCAGCGACGCCAATGCCAATGAAATTTGCCACATTTTGCATATGGCAGCAGCAGCGGCAGCAGAGGGTGGCGCCACAAGGCGCCTCTGACAGCGCGAAGAACATCCCCGAAAAAATCACACCGAATATTGTCCTCGACGCCACGTGCAAGTGTCGTAAAATGTTTGCTGATTTTTTTGGCTGCCTTTCCGCCGAACGGG
This sequence comes from Drosophila seguyi, assembly GCA_008042675.1. Lineage (NCBI taxonomy): Eukaryota > Metazoa > Arthropoda > Insecta > Diptera > Drosophilidae > Drosophila > Drosophila seguyi. Next base: position 111,072 of record VNJU01004340.1, read on the forward strand.
GGGTTATAACAAGTAATTTTACAGGCGCAAACTAATGGCCAAAATATTATCACGCGCCATTTTTGAGGCAATTTCACGCATACGCGGCCTAATTTACGGGTGTCTGATAGGAGAATGGTTTGGGTACTACTCATGCTCATGCTCATACTCACATCGCACGCTGAGGTAATAGCCAATCGACGAGTACTGGAAGTTGAGGTGCCGGGACGTGCACTTGTACCAGCCGGAGTGTTCGCGCCGTATCGAGGTGAAGTTCAGGAAGCCGTCGCCCGTTTGCGGCACCTGCAAAGATCGGGGAAAAAATGGGAAATTGCAAAATCAGAATACACTCTTTGGGGAAAAAAATAAAAAATAAACACACAAAAAATATATAGAAAGTAAAATGAGTTTTGGCTCGTTATGCGTAAACAATTTTTGGTAATTAAGGCAAGGCAAATAGTTTCGGCCAAGTTTCCCCCTTAGACGAACTTCCCGAGGTAGCTGGCGACAACTGCACGAGAATCCATTTAAAACTTGCTCCTCAGCCGAAAATCACACAAAAGGCCGAGCTCAGCCGATGGCGCTGGCCTACGTACGAGTCTCCCCCCGTAATTTTCTTGCCTTTTCCGCATTTTTCCTACACAGAAAGAAAGAGTTTGTGCAGGGCAAGGAACGAAAGGAAACTGTGGGTTTTTTAAAACCCTTTAAGAGGTGTCTACAAACAAAATTACACTGAACTTGGTAGCTTATAAAAGTACTTTAGGACATATTTTAAAGGAATTTATTAAAAACGAACCAAAAACATATTTAATTTTATAAACTAGGTAAAAAGTATTTCTATATTATTATGTTTTGTGTGCATTTCTTAATACCAAACTCAAGACTGACTTACCGGCGTGTCACCGTCGTCCTTCTGCCAGCGCGGGGTGCTCGGAGGATTCGAGTCGACGTCGCACTTGAGGCTAACTTCGATGCCCTCGCGGAGCGGATAACCGAAGCCAGGTGTGCGCGAGATGGCGAAGGAGGGCGTGTCTGCAACGGGGACAGATGGTTATTTGGGCTTGGCTTTGGCTGCAGATTTTCGGCGGCACTATCTCCACTGGAGACAACATCAACAAAATAGTTTTTTAATTAAAAAATTACTCAGAAAGGAAGAAGGGAGGAAGGGGTAGCAACTCGAGGCAAGATGGAGAAAGTTTTATAATTAAACTAAATGCAAATGTTAGGCGGTGAGTGGTGGACTGGCGAAAGGTAAATAAGAATGCGTAAATTGTCACTCTGAGGTGATTGGATTAAAAACTGCTTGATGACTTTCGGTTTATGTTGGGAAAAGGGGGTGGCAAGATCCCCCCTATGTTTACTAGGATTTTAAACCTCCGAAGCAACTAAATCATTTACAACACTCTGGCTTCTCTGGCCTAATTGACATCCAACCGGCAGCTGATTAATTAAATGTGTAGTTCAACCTGACAGCATTCAATTACCAGTGCCACATGCCAATTAGTTGCCGTTTCAAATCAGCGTTTTCCACAAAACTTCAGTTAGTTAGCGGCATTGATGCCGCCATGTCATGTCCAAATACGGCGTTATTCTTTATTGCCAGAGTCCACCATAACGCACACATCTCATTTCGTTTTGTTCCAAAAGTAATTCGATATACGTTTGCAAACTGCAAGTCCGATCTCAATCCCAAACTGCCAATCAGAAAGCCATTCAGTGCATGTCAAAAGGCCATCGACAAAATGTATATCTAAATGTAAATGTAAATAATGGGAACGTCCGATGGGGCCGGCCAGACATGTGCTCTCCTCTATCTCTCTCCCTATTCACTATGCATATTCATAGGCATAAATCAAATGTTTTTTAATTAGTGCTGGCCATTTGGCCGCCGCCGGACCAGGACCGGGAAGAATATGCTGCCTGCATTCATTTCAATCCTTTCAATTTTTCGGCGCATCACTCTGGCCTTTGTATCCTTTTTGCAACTAATACAATTTGATTAGGCGCCCGGAATGGGTCGGCAGATGCCAGGGGACAAATGAAATTTGTTTGTCGGTTGTTTGCCTGACGATTTTCCTCTCGAATGTCCAGTACCACGGCTTGTGTAAAAATACTGAAAAAGTCCTGCTGACTGACTGACTCACACAAAGGCTGGGAAATTGTTTAACTTGTGAGCAGATTGTTTTCGTTTGAACTTCCATCAATTATTGTGGAAAATATGTATCGGTTTGCCTGCCCTTAAATATGCATATTGGCATCTCTGGAAATTGCTCAAATTAAAAGGAAATCTCGGCCATTAAAAATGGCCTTAATTTAAATGGAAACCTAAATATTTTCCTTTGAGTTTCAGCAGCTTAAATTGCTGGGCTGCCACCGTCCTGCCCCGTCCTTGATTTGTCTGTCAACTGTCTGCATAAAAATGCGAAAATTAAACGCAGTCACCATTACAGATACAGATACAGTTACAGTCACAGATACAGATACAGGATACAGGGAGTCAGATAAGGATACGAATGTGCAGGGCACAATGTCTATGGCCCGGGCAAATGCTTTCATGTGTGTGCTTTTTAATTTATACAAGCAGCGCAGAGGGCACGGAGCGGCGAGTGGGGGGAATAATAAAAGGAAAAACAGGACGAATCAGGAACAGGACGAACTTGTTCCTTCTTTTGTTGAACCCGGAAAACGATGCGGTTGTTGTGTGAGGCCTTGTGCGCTGTTGTTATTGCGGTTTTTGCAATTTTCATGCCTGGCCAAAGCTCACACAGGCACAAACACAGGACCCGTGTGCCGCAGGACCCTCTGCCATGCAAATCCCCGCACGGCTTTTCTATATTTTCCAATCATTTTCATGGGCTCTCCACTCTCCACTCGCCACTACCTGGGCATTTGTCATGGCATTATGCGGCTTCACGGGCATTAATAAAGCAAATAACTGCGGTACATCTACATTCCCCGATCCGATCCTAGTCCTGCCGCTGATTGAGACCCTCCGCCAGGACCCGGCTGGCGGCCGGAACGTGTGTGCGGCATTTTGCTGCCAATTAGTGCTAGTCTTCCAATTGTCGCCTCGCCTGCCTCATCGACCGACCGATCATCCATCGCCATTGAATCCCATTCCCAGTTGCGTCACTCCTGCGGCCCCGCCAGGATTCCAATCTTTATTTCCCAGCTTTGTTGTGGCTTCCGGCTCGCCATGCTGGCCGGGTTAGCACCAGTCTCCTTTGAAGTGATTTCATCGCCGGTACGGCACTAGTACTCTCAATTGGCAGTTGATGGATGAGACAGATGAGAGTCACTAAGCAATCAATGGCAGCGAAAGGTGGTCGATTTGGGTTGATTACAAGGACAAAAGGGGGACTTTTGACCTTTGGCAAATAATTTTAATAATTTATTGTTTATTGATTAGGAAAGTATGTGAAAATCACAGCTAAATAGGTAAATATATATTTATATACAAATTAAGGACTAAGAAGCTCACTAGCTGAGTATAGAGACTTCTGATCTTTGTCAACAAAAAAGCTTATAATTTATTATTTAATCCATAAGCACTCTATTTTCAATTGTATTCCCTTAATTAAATATAGAACACTTTATAAAGTATCCCAAGTATTTATTTTTATTATTAACGGATCCCCTTTCATTGCCATGGAAATTCCTGCAGCTGAACTCTCGACACCTGCTTAACTTTAAGCTAATTGAGAGCCCAGAAATCCTCTCGGCTTTCGAATTTTCCTGCTTTTCCTGCCTTTTCCCGACGCCTTTATCCCTGCATTCCAATTGTACGTAGGCGTCCTTTTCTCAACTGTCGCCCTTATTATGTTCATCTGGGGCAGGTCCTCGCCGTTGTCGCATCGTCGCCCGGTCTCATTGCACCGCCTTGATTATATTTTTCTTTCCCGCCCTTCTTTTTTGTTTTTTACTTTTCCCTCACACTTTCAATTAATATAATTTCACCTTTGCTTTCATTTATTCCGCTGACTTTGTTCACTGCAGCTGCATAATAATTTTCTGCCGCCGTGTTTTTGTGCTCTCGCCCCCGGACTCTGACCCGTTTCGGTGGCTCCATTCTGGATGCTGCCGTGTTAACTTTGGCAATTTAACTTTTCAATCAACATTTACTTTTTGGTTTTCACTTTTATTTACACCACTCGCACTCTCGTTTTCGGCCGTGTACTCCTGAGGTAATTAAGCCAGGTGAGATATTCACACTGTGTTTGGCTTTTATTAAAAGTTTTTGTGGGCCGAGAGAGAGAGCCTGACGATGGCTCACTGACATTTATTTGACATTTGTTGGTGGGAAAGTCACACAGGTTTTGGGGTTTAAAAAATAATATAAATAAATTACTAGTAAAGTTATTATAAATCAGGAAATTATAAATATTTAAAAAGGTGGGAAACCAAGGCTTTATCTTCCTAGGATCCAATATTTTCTGGTTTCCTGGAAAACTTACATTGCACATCCAGGAGAAGCGAAGCATTCTGGCGAATCTTCAGCGTGGGATGCTCCATGACGCACAGGATCCGGGCATTGTGATGGGCTCTGTACACCGCCGGCAGCCTTGCCTCGCTCTTGGCACCACTGTTGATTTTGTAGCCGTTTTTGTCCACCTAAAAATACGAAAGAGAGAGACCAAGGTGGTTCGCTAAAAAATTCCATTTCAATTTGATGCTAAGCACTGGCAAATTGGGCCAAATGACAGGGGACTCCTTCGTCGGGGGCGGTGTGGGCGGCCAATTAGTCAGGCCTGTTATCAGCGCGACATCATTAATTTAAATTAAAGTCCAAGGGCAACACCACCCACACCACCCTCACCACCCACAGCTGCCACCCGCTGTGGCTTTTGCATGGAAATTTTGTTGGCACAGTTTTCAATCAATCATCCGGGGCTGTCGGTGGGTGGGTGGCCATGCCTGGTCCTGTGACCAGCCGAACACGCAAATTTGTGGCATTTAGGGTCCAAGCGACAAACACACCCAACAACGAGGGGGATGGGGGGATGTGTGTGTGCGCCTGACAGGTGGCAGTGAGTGGCAAGTGGGCGGACGGAGTCGGCGGAGTGCATTTCTCAACCGAAATGTCTGCTTTTCATTATGCTCGAGTGCAAGACAAACAAATTTTGGCACAACCGCAAACACCGACGACCACCCACTTGGCCGCCAAGTCAGCAGTCCGGAAGATTCGTTGTTTGAGCCCCGAGGAACGGGAGGCGCCGCACCTAATGTGTTTGCCGGTCGGCTGCGGTTTCCCCAACTCTTCATTCGGACTTCCATTTGGCCAGGCTCGCCACTTGTCACTCAGCGGGTTCAATGGATTACATCTGCCAGCCGGCTTACCTTCTCGCCCTTGATCTCCTCCAGCTCCAGCACCTCGGCGGACACCTTCTGGGCATGCCTGTCCACGCCGGGGCTGAGCAGCACCTCCCAGGTGAGCGTGGGCCGTGGATTGCCGCCCTCGCTGACGCAGGCCAGGTTCAGTTCGGAGTTCTCCTTCACGGGCACAAACAGATTGCTGGCATCGAGGCGACGGGAGTCGATCAGCAAATACGGTGGCTTGGGACGATCTGTAGAAGGATAAATATAGATTAAATGAGGAATAACTATTTCAAAAATTCTTTAAAGCATCCTAAAACTGGCCTTGTCTTTCTTAAAGCCCAAAGAACACAGCTAGTCGAATGTCTTTTAATTTAAAAGTTTTAATCGCTTTGTTTTTCGGTCTCTAGCTCACGTTCTTATCTTTGTCTTTAGAAACTTGTGTTTTCTTTTTCTCAGTGGATGGCAAAGTCATAAAGGCGAGCATTTCGCCAGGAGCCACATTCCGCTGTTGGCCCGGTCCCCGGCTAATTTGGCAGATGAAACGACCTTTTTAATATTTGTCTAAGCTGTTGGCCAAGTCGTGACAGGCGCGGCAGATCCTGGAGCCAAGGAGGAGCTCCTTCTCCTCCTTTTTGTAGTTGCTGTTGTTGAAAATGGATACTCACCCAGGACGACCAGCTTGACGGGCCGGGCATTCTCCGTGTAGCGGCGCGTGTTCTCCGCCTCGCACTGCCACTTGCCGTCGTCCTCCAGCATCACATTGGTGATGGTGAGGGCGCCGTTGGCCTCCTTGATGAAGCGATAGTCGGTGACGCGCGAGGTGCGGTCCATGGCGTGCACCACCTGAAAGCAGCAGGAGCAGAAGGAGACAGCGTTAAGGATAGTGGCAAGGAGGCGGCATTAAAACTAATGCCAGTCGTGGAATTATGCAAAGAGCCTTTTGAAACTTTTAATGCAGCGCATTAAATGGCCATAAATTCCAGCGTTAAATGCAATGCTCCCCCGCCGCCGCCGAGTGAAACAATTGCATTTAATGTTTTCATATCCATTTATTTACACTTGGGCTTCGGCTCTCGCATTTTATTACGTTTCGCATCAAACAAACGCCATAATGACAATTAAATGAGCACTGGGGCAGCGCCCCCACACGCACACATGTGTTATCCACTGGTAATGTGGCAACAATGAACTGGCGGCGGCGGCGGCGGCTTAAAACTGTTGCCAATAGTTGTTGGCCAGTTGGCTGGACGCGGGGCTTAATGCAAACGGGAATTTATGTGGGCATTCAAATGCCTCCGGCCGCAGGGCAGGAATTAAAATTATGAAGAATGCAACAAAGGCAAAAAAGCAGAAAGCACAAAAAAAAACCAAAAAAAAGGAGAGATGCCACAGCGGGCATGCATATTTATGTGGAAATGTTTCGCACGCTTAATGCGTTTAAGTGCCAATTAAATGTCTGGCTAAAAGAGGGGGATAGAACCGGAGGAGGGGAGACCGGAGGAGCGGAGGCGGTCATAAATGAAACACAATTTTAATTGCATTTGCAGGCAGAGAGATTAACTTTTGGAAGCACGGATTAAGGAGAGTGGCTGCTGCAGGAGGAAGAGCCGGGAAATACCCTCACCAAGCAGTACAGGATCTTTCCTATCCCCCGAAATACATAACTCTACTCATATAAGCCTTAATTAATACCAGTTCTGCTTTTATTATATATTTAAACTTGAGTTAAACGTCTTTTTGTATACACCCAAAAATTATCAATTTTCCCCATGTTCTTTTCAGGGAAACTAAAGCCATATTGAAAGAGAAATGAATATGAAAAAAATACCGGGAAATGGAGACTCTGCACAAACAAAACGAAACAAAACAAAAAAATGTAAACTGAATATTTGTATGCTGCACTTCCGGTTCCGTTTGTGCGTTCGCCATTTTCAGAGCGCTCTCTGTTTCGGTTTAGACCCGTCGCTTACGATTCTTTTCGATTCGTTTCGTTTATATTTTTCAAATGCAGTGCAAATATTTATGCGTATATGAATTTCAACCTTCCCGCTCCCCCCGCCGAATCGGTGTCCGTGTGTGCCTGCGTGAGGCGACTTCCGGTGCGCATTTGCCGCAGTCGCCGCAGCGGCCATTTGCAGAAAATTTATTAACCAGCGACGACGCATTTGACTGGCAACTGGCAAAATGGCAAACTGGCAAACTGGCAAAGTGGAAACTGGATTCTGCGTGGCTGGTGCAGCGGGGCATTCAGTTGGAAATTTATGAGGTCGATGGCGATCCGAGGCTTTTTGGCATCCACATGCACATCCACAGGCAGAGCCAGTGCCAGTGCCAGTGCCAGTGGAGTTCGAGGGCCAAGAGAGCTCCGGCTCATGTCCAGGCCTTTGGCACCTGGTCCGGGGCGAGGGTGAGCGTGTGAGGCCTGGATTTTTCCTGGTTTGGCAACATGGCCGCCGGACAAAAGCGTTAAATGAGCGTGGCAAATCCTTGTTTACAGCGACGAGCGTTTGCCGGATTACACGCTCGATTGTTTCGCGACGCGGCATTGTTGCCACCGCTTAAGCTCCCTCTCCAGCTTCCACTCCCACCCGTTTTTTGGGTAATTATGAATTCGAACGCCTTTGTTGTGCCACAACGAGTGTGTTGTGTGGTGTGTTGTCAGCTGCCTCGATTCGCATAAATTGCCTGAATATTTGAAGGCGTGCACCATGCATAACTTTGCATAATTTGCGGCCACGTTATCGGTACGCTGCAAAAGGTGGTCAGGGTTTTTGTAATTTTCTAATTGCATTGTTGGCCAAAACTTTTTTGGCAATTCGCGATTTACAATATTTAATTTTTGCCCACTAGCGCTGTTGTTCATTTCCAGCGGTCTGAGTGCGTGCATAATAATGCAAATGAATTGTGTTTATTTTTTTTGTTTGTGGAAACCCTCCCTTTATTCGATTTAACCCAGGGCTCACACACACAGAAAATAAAGCCCGATAAAAATGGCGAATGCGAAGAGCAATGCTAATATAATAAATGCCCTTTCCGGTTGCATTCCCCATTGACGTTTGCTGACAATTAGCTTCATGCCTCCTTCAGATAGAAGGGCATTCCTTCAGCTCCGGCCATTCCAAACAGACGCTTATTTCCTTCAAGAGGGAGCACTCCTCTCCCTTCTCTGGCTCTGGAGAAATGGCTACTTATATCTATCACTGGCTTGGAATTGCAAAAATCTTGTCAGCCAACATTGCTCACTGACTGTCGCGCCATTCCCCGCGACGACTCGGAGGAGCTGCTAACTTGAAATTGCTTTCGGCAAATATATTAGCCTCTTGATAATTTTCAACAATAAATTCCTTGGCACTCGCACTGGCAGACACACAGGAGCTGGGCAGGGTTGGCAGGGATGAACTCCTTTAGCCGGTTGTTCCCGCTCGGGGACTCTAATGCATTGTGCAACGCTCTAGAAAGTACAACAAAAGTCGCTCATGTTGCAAGCTGTCAGTGCAACACTTGTCGCATGTCATTGCCGCAGTTGCAATGCCATCGAGTGGAGTGAGGAGCTGGAGCAGGAGCAGGAGCTGGAACTGGAGCGGGAGTTCCAGAGGGAGAAAGACTGTGGGAGGCTGTGTGGAAAAGTCAATGGGCACAGCTCGAATGCATTTGCCGGGGCGGGTATAAAGCAACTGGGGGATAATCACAAGCTATATATATAGTTTATATTTCTGCAGACCAGGAAACCTAAGTCCTAGGTTCAGTTACAGGTTGCCTAAGTCCTCATGTGTGGCCACACACTTGGGTTTCTTCTGTATGTTGCAGTTTGCCGTGGGGCTTCTCTCTTAGGTTTAATCTAGGTCTTGTTATAAGGTTTCTAATAGCTTGTTTTCGCAGTATGTTTCAGGATTGATTTTACTATATTCATTCCTGTTTTCTTCAAGATATTTTGTGTGTATTTTTCCGCCAAGTGAGAGAGTATACACATGTCGCTCTGCTGACTTTCGCCGACACCCCACACACTCTCTTGCACACACACATTGTTGCCGCATCATTGTTGTAATTGCCGCAGCCTGCTCGTTACTGTTGCTCTATCTCCCATCCTCCAGGATGCGGCTGCTCATCCCAGCCCCCCTCCTTGGGCGCTTACACATGGCTGGCTTTTGTTTTAACACAACTAATACAATTGCACCGCTGGGAAATGCGCTGCGATGGCAGCCAGAGATCCCAGATCCGAGATGCGATGGATGCTGCTGTTGCAGCTGCAGTGGCGTTGATTTTATTTGTGCCGTTGTAGCACTCAGTGCCAGAAGGAGCAGCAGGAGCAGCAGTCGACCAGGGCCGACATTGTAAGTAACTCAATAAAGTTGTCAAAGGTACAAGGCAGAGGCAGTCGGCGTGTTAGCAACTTAAGACCCGCCTTCCCGCCCACTAAGTGGCACCGCATTGTTGCTCATTTTCATTTGGGATCTCTGGGGCTGACTGATTAATTTGCCGGCTTGATGTGATTTACGCTCTCCGCTGCAGCCAGCTGCATTAAGGCCTTCCTCGGGGAGAGCAACTTGTCTATTAATGGTGCGCCTTAAGTTCGTCCCTAATTGACTAATGGCGGCTTATCGTTTGTCGCCGGATAAAATTTATGTTATCCTGGAAGCCGGCAAGAAGAGCAGGTTTGTTGACCTTAAACCTGAGTCCCCCGGAGCCATAAATAAGTTTTGCAGCGCCACAAAGTGTGCAACAAGGCGGCTGCAGCCGTAAAACTCCTATTTCAGCTGACTCTGTTGCCGTGGGTTAAGGTTTATGCCTGGCAATTGTCGCCGCGGGGCAAAAATATGGCACTATAAAGTCAACAAATTGCCAGACAAGACAGGAGGATAGTGGAGGAGGAGGATCAGGGATGCTCAACCTTGGAGAAAAGAGTTTTTATGTTTGGGTTAAGAGAGAGTTTTTGGAATGATTTTAAATGCTAAATAACATGGACATCAATAGAAATCTTTTCAGTGTGAAGTATTCATAAAGAAATTATAAAAAAGTGAATGAAAACTCATCCGAAAAAACCTGGAATCCACTGGAATAAGGACCAATTTCTGGTTATTTATTACCATATCTGTATAAAGCTTTCCCCAAGGTAATTAAAGTAAAATTTGGCCATCATAAAGAGTTACTCAGAATAAGAGTGTAATTATTAGGTATAACAATAGTATAACATCGAAAGTTTAAGAAACCCTTAAGATTAAGAGCTCAACTTTTTCATATATGAAATATGGAATTCCTGGCACACCCCAACGATCCCTGGAGACACCCCAGACTTGGTGTGTGGCGAGACATTTGCACTTTCGATGCGAATGCAATTGGATAGCAGACGTGTCAGCAAACCCCAAGATCAAGCTGCTGACAGGCAATTTAGTGGCTTCAAACGGAATCTAATGCGGAATGCAAATGCAAATAACAGCAAGTAGGCAAACAGCCGCAGCTTCCGGCACCGACAATGTTGGCCTCCGTTGCCCGCAAGAGTGCAACACTTTTTCCATGTTGCAGGTTGCAAGTGCAACGGCAACAGCAGCAGCAGCAGCCAGTTAACTGCCACAGACAAGAGCAACAACATCCACAACATCAACAACAAATAGCTCCGGCACGTACACAAAGTGGCATTGCTGCTGGTAGTTGCAACTATTATTTGCCCATCAACAACTTGGCCTGGCAGCTTGTTGTATTTACACCTGAGCTGGAGTGGAGTGCACCTCGGTTATGGCACACACACATACCACACATCCGGAGGTTCGGAAAGCCAAATTGAAGGTTCATAAAGTGTGCGGCCGAGTTAGGGGCCATTCCGGGGCACTATCTCTCGGTGCGACTCCTTTTTTCGCACAAAGTGTGGGCAAAACATGCTTGCAACTCGGCGAAACTCGGCAAACAGTTATAATTGCATTACGCCGAGAGAGAGGTTTTTGCCGGGAAGTGGGGCTCCACAGCCGTTTGCGTTCGCAATTACAACTCAATAACTTTCGGGGCAAAGAAGTTGCAGCTCATGTTAGCTGCCGGCTGCTCCTGTTTTTCCTCTTTTTGTTTCCCGTTTTTGTTGCTAACAATTTCCCATCAGCCGGAGCCGAGTTGTGGGCGTTCTGGCATGGCAAAAAGTTGTAATTAGAGGCCCTCGTCGTTGCTGCTGCATAATGAGGCAATCGAGCAAGAGCGCGCGACCCTCGAAAGATGAGCCCCAGCCAGCACTTTTGACATCAGAAACTATCAAATAATAACGATTATCCTATTTGCATAATGCGCCAGTTAAGCGACAAAGGACCAGACACCGAGACAGACGCGCAGACCCGGACCCGGACCCGCAGCAAAAGCCCTGCCACTCGAGACGTCTCCTCCGGAATAAAAATAAAGCCAGAAGCAGTCAGACAGGCAGTCAGACAGACAGATAGACAAAGAATAAGGATAGAGCAAAGGACAAAGGGGAAGTGGATTGGAGTGGAAGTGGATTGGGAAGGGGAATGCAAAAGGCCAAGAATGCAATTAAAGTCAGCACAAGTTGGCAGATCCTGACAGGTCGAGAGGAGCAGCTTGGAGCCAACACTCACCTGGCCGTTCTTGTACCACATGCTGGTGGCTATGTCCAGGTCCACCTCGCACATCAGCTTGATCTCGGAGTGCTGCTCGGCATAGACCACGGACATCTCCTCGGCCTCGTAGGGATTCGGCGGCACTGGGCGCAGGGGCAGGACCCTTGGCTCCAGCGGACCCTCGTCCTCGTCCTCCTCCGCCTCTTCGCGGCTCTTCCGTGCAAACAAATCCCGAGTGCTGGTGCCGCTGTCGAACTCCTCCACGTCGTCGATGATGATGACCGGCTCCTTGGGCTTCGGCTGCAGGTCCTCGGGCGCCAAGTGGAGCGTCGAACGCGGCCGCTTCGCCTTGGTTTCATTAAAGTAAGAACTCCTCCTGGTGGCCAGGGAACTTGAGCTGGTGGCCTGCACGGTGGTGGCCACGGCTGTGGAGGTGCTCGTCGAGCTGGAGCTGGAACTGGAGCTGGGGGGTGTGTATATGGCGTCCAGTTCCTCCTCCTCGGTTTCCCGGCGCTGTCGTCGCTTGGCCTCCTTGTGCAGCACCGCCCGGTGGGCCTGGTGGTGGGCCTTCAACTGGCCGCGCCACTTGGCCTTGGCCTTCTGGCAGTTCTTGGAGCATTTTCCGGGCTTAGAACTGCTGCCGCGGTGGTCAACTACCGCGTCTGCCTCGGACTCGGCTGATATGCTTAGCCAGCTGCTCCTGCTGCTGATGGCTTCTCGGCGCTCGGCGGGCTTCGTCCTTTGCACTGACTTGGCATTGATGTTCTGTGGCTGTGTGTAGGTGGTACCTGTAATGGGAAACAGAAAAAAAAAACCGATTAGGCGGGAAATTATTTTAAAAGCCAGGACACCGCTCTTCTTGCTTAGAATTCATTGCCAAACGATAAATACTCATATAAACAATATATCTGCAAACACTCAGCTTGATCTTTGGCGCACTTATGTGCACTTTGCCAGTTGCAACTCAGATGGCCACAGGACGAGGAGAAAAATGCTGAAATGGGAGTATCAATTACATTGCCTTGTGTGTGTGCAATTCCCCAGGACTCGACTCATGCATTTATTTACGAAATTTCGAAGGATGCCCCAGCAGCCATCGAAGAACGAGTCGAACGGTGAAGGAGTGTCCCTTCGACATGTTTTCCCTATGCATGCAAATCCCGGCCTAATCTGCTGCACATTCAAAGCTATTTTCATGCCTAGGTCCTGTGTTGTTGCTCTTTGACAACTCTGCTTATTGTCTGCCTCAGATTCAGCTTTTCCCAACACCCCCGGGCCCACCCTTTCCCTGTTTCCTGGTCCATATACCCCTGCACTGCTGTTGTTGTTTTCCTGCTGGCACACTCCTGTTGTTGTTGATAAATTTACACAAGTGTATGACAAGCTTTCAAATGGTAATTAATATTCATCTGAGACGAGTGCCGAAGGAGGAGGGGCGTAAAAGTGGGGGCAAAAGTTGGGGCCGGGGGAAATCCCCTATCTCTGAAAAGACAACTACAGGCTGCCCTTCCCTCAGTTTGTCATGATCCGAAAGTCAACTGTAGCCGGCAGCAATGCAGCTCCACGAGGAGGAAAATCGTTGCCTGATGGGAACTATAGGAACTATGAGAAATTGATGTAAGGAAGTGTTTTTTTTTTAAGTTAATAGATATCATAAGGTTTTAAATTGGTTTAATATTATAATATTAATATTCTAATACTAATATATTATACTGGTACTCAAAAGTTTGTTGCTGACTTACCCACTGACATCGTAGTAGTTAAAACCTTAACATTTTTATATAAAATCCTTTGAAATTTAATGCCTAACCGGAATACGTATGCCTTTTCCCTATTTTGCAGTCAGATGTCCGCAAGGTGACCTCAAATGTACCCTTTCTATGGAATTTTATAAAATATATATTCTTGATCAGCATAAGAAAAATCAGCAAGAGTTTTGTGTTTTATTTATCACAATTTATCCTTTTTTGATGATTGTATTGCAAGGGTTTATAAAGCTTTCTCTCTTGTTTTAGACCTGTTTTAGGGCCCGATTTCTCTAGGTGCAGCAATGCCAAGCCAATGTCTGTGGTTAGCTGACAAAAGCAGATCCAGACCCGGGAATAGTCTCGCAGCCCTTTCTTCGCACTCCTTAGCCCAGGGGCTTTAGCCTTCATCCTTTGCCTTTCTCCTTGCTCCCTGGCCCACCTCGTACACCTCTTTCTCATTGTCTGGCTGGCGCTATTGTCTTCCAGCCCTTTTCTCGTTTTCTGGGCGTTACTCATCTCTCTCCCCGCCGCTGCCGGCTGTCTGTCTGTCTGCTGGCTTTGTGTTTGCAGCTAAATTAAAGTTGTCATTTTTCAAGTGAACGCACAAAAGTATGCAATGCGCCTAATAAATTTCTGCCCGGCATATCCTGTTATTCGGGCGAGGCTCCTGCGCCGCTAGGCTCGACTCGCCCGGGCATAACTAAGGGAGGTGGAGGGTAAGTTATGGAGTAGTCGTAACTCCCTCCAACGCACACACAAACTAAACACACACACACACACTTGTAACGTGCAACGTTCATAAGGCACTGTTCGACCAAGATCTGACTTCGCGGGGCACGCTATAGGGTCCGGCTCTAGCTCGTCGGCTTTGGGGGTGGAATCTTGCTCCGTCGGATCTGGCCTTGGCTTATTATTTATTAAGCAAGAAATTGAGCGTGCTGCGACGGCATACGAAAATATCGGAAATCGGGAGAGAAAACGTAAATTTCATTCCAGAAGATATAGAGGGTAGGTAAGAACAGAGGAGAAAATTTCGATAGTGAGACGTAGGTGTTGTTACGTCATCGGAGACCCGCCCAACCTATGATCACCATCTTCGAGCCTTACTCGGGTGATCCCTTTAAAATACCCCTTACTACTGCACAATCATCTGCCGAGTTCAAGACAGGGAATTACTCCATGGTTTCGATAGCATGCATTTTAATAAGATAAATTAAGCCTAACAATATAATAACTCCTCCTACACGCGATAACTATAATAAATTTTACATGCATAAGGATAAAGAATTTCAAGCAAAGCCTGCACTATCCGATGTAAGGAACTATAATATAAAGTGATAAGTAAATTATAACAATTAGCTGGGGACAATGCAGGTTAAGTTATAAGTTGTATTA